>RQTK01001191.1:105702-119269 GCA_003991915.1 Elysia chlorotica | reverse complement strand
AGCCGGTCACATTATACTGACACCGACCCAACCAGTAGGGATTGCAACAGCCAGGATTCGAACTCGGGACCTTTTGCGTCGGAAGCCGATGTTCTACCCCTGGGCCACCGCGCCCCCTAAGAGCACAAGGGAAAAAACAGCAGAGTCACATTTCTTATATTTCGAGAAAACGTAATTAGTTTTTATGTGTGACTTTTCTCTTTAATCCATTATAAATGATATTTTCTTCTTTGAATTCAACATGGACTATATGCCACAATTCCCATTTGCAAATTGGTTGAATTTATGAGCATTTTACATGTTTCCATTTATTCCTCATAACTACAAAATTGTAATAGGGGTTTTGCGATTACGGAACTTATAGCGAAAACGGAGACGTTAGGTAAATAGGTAAGGGCTTCTACATTGAGGTCGAATCAAAATCCATCAAAAACTTATGGAGCCAATGGTCAATCAGAGTGGCCCATGTTTAAGGACGTGATTATGTCAACCGTATCGGTGGTCTGGATCACAAATCCTGTAATACGAATGGTTTAAATACAGTGCATTATAGATACATAGCCTCCCCTCTTTTTGTTGTTGTTTTAATCGGTGATTTTTCAGACAGAGATCTTGGAGTAATCAAATTTATTTTCATCTTTTTCATTAAGGATATAGGTTATTTCAGATCTAGATTAATTAATGTAATATAATTTTCCTTTTTGGATCTAGATTTGGTTTCTTTACTTATGTTGCTTTTATTTTAAAATTACGGAATTGGATATTTTATATTCATGTTCTGTTTATTTATTTTACTTTATTATATATCTCATTTTACCTCTTAAATGTCTTATTGTGTAGGTATACATTGTATAACCGTCTGAAGAAGACTTGAAAGTCGAAAGCTTACGTCAGTATATCGTTTTGTATTTGAGCTGCACTATACCTTTTGTGTGCCTTGTAGTAGTGCCTAGTAGTAGTGCCTAGTAGTAGTAGTAGTAGTAGTAGTAGTAGTAGTAGTAGTAGTAGTAGTAGTAGTAGTAGTAGTAGTAGTAGTAGTAGTAGTAGTAGTAGTAGTAGTAGTAGTAGTAGTAGTAGTAGTAGTAGTAGTAGTAGTAGTAGTAGTAGTAGTAGTAAAAGTGAAGCTACGTTTTATAACCCACTATCTTTGTAAAACAGATTTTTCTGTTTATTTTACAAGGTTAAAAAGCCCAGTATTGGCACTTCAACCTTTAAAAACCCCGCTTTTTTGTTTTAATTGAAGGCGTGGTTGTATAACAATTGGTCACATGCTCTAAATTGGCGAGCACATCTGTTGTTTGACTCGACTGGTGCTCCCGTCTTTACAAAAGCTGGCAGGCGTAAAAATCACCCTACAGTTTACCATTAATTTTGTTTTCAACGACTGATGAATTCGTTGTTGTCTTGCCGGCTCAGTTTCCTCTCTTAACTTTAGATCCAGAGTTCTTAGAACTCGAATAGGCGGGTTCTTAAGCGGAGACCGCTGTGTTTATCGTTTGAATGATGTCCTATTTGCAGATTACATGATTACTGAACACACCAAGTACATAATAATTATGTAAATATTTGTATATCCACGTCCGTTGAAAGTTGTAATACACGCACTTTTTATGTTATGATTTCTTAGGGGGGCGCGGTGGCCCAAGGGTAGAACATCGGCTTCCGACGCAAAAGGTCCCGAGTTCGAATCCTGGCTGTTGCGTTCCCTATTGGTTGGATCGGTGTCTGTCAGTATAAAACTATAATGTGACCGGAGTCATGGTATCCCCGTCCTGTCTCGTGTGTCGCAGCACATAAGATTGTCAGACGTCTGTCTTGGGGCCCGTCCACAATATAGCCTATAAAGTGCTGCTGTTGGACGTTAATCCAACCCAACAACAACTTAGTGATACAAAACTCTCTCCAGGCTTCACTTTTCCTAACTCTCAAGAAAAAAAATATACGAGGACGGGACCCCCGAGTGTGGCGTACGGGACTTGGTTGGTCATATTATATATATTGATAATTGATACCGACCGAACCAGCAGGAAAAACGTGTACGCCATAGCGGCGGTTCGAACCACGGACCTCTTGCAACAAAAGTCGATGCTCTCAGCGCTACTAGTGAGAGAAACTAATAAAATGTGAATGTCGCAGTAGAGCATGGTAAACAATATGCAAGGTACCAAAGAAATATAAAAATAGGTATAGTGCAGCTCTAAGAATACAAAACGATACAGAGATGTACGATGTCGCTTTCACGTGTCTGTATCGTTTTGTATTCTTGGGGCTGCAATATACCTATTTTTATGGATTTTTTTTTTGGTGCCTTGCATAGCGAGAGAAACTATTACTATTAGCATTAAACATGTATTCAGTATCATTCTCCCCCTGGTTTCAGAGCGCTGTTCCCCCGGACAAGCCAGTGACCTCCCGATCTTGCCCGACTGTGTCCAGTATTTGTCATGTGACGCCACTGGCGCCCTCTCTCGGCAGTGCTGCCCAACTGGCCAGGTTTTCTCTGACGGTTCATGCCAAACCGGGGCTAACTCTGGCTGCAGCGACCTATGTGTGTGATTCTATTGATTGCCTCTTTGTCTAATTGGGCTCTAGTAGAACTGTTTTTATTTTTTTTTGTTTTTTTTTGCTATGTAAAAGTGGATAAAGAATTCCAAATCTAAATTTTTTAAATTGTTTATAAGCATTTACAAACCTGGTTGATTGGTTACGATAACGTTTTTGTTGTTCTTTATAAAGCATTACGGTATATTTGAAATCAAACTTGTACAGAGTATCATTACATGCATTTACAATGTAATTGTATGTGTTTTGTTGGTGGAAAAAATAAAGGTTATCTAGTTCAACCAACGATGTCTGACTGCGTGCACGTTTCTTGCTCAGTTTCCTAAATTATGAATTGTATTGAACTAAATACATATACTGTATATCTCTAAGTCTCAGTGATTTGGTCTTTGGTTTAGAACTACATCCAAGAAATAATCCTTACCGGAAGATTTTGAGTTCATCACCTGCTCCCTTCCAGCATCATTAGTTTATAAAATCAAATATAAAAGAGACTTCTTTTAAAAACACTTTTAATATAGGCATATAGGTGGAATAAAACTTCGAATTTTTATAAAGTAAATTCCTATTTTTATATTAAAAAAGAGCCTTGTTTATTTCAGTATAAACATTATTATACATGAAAAAATTTAAATCCTTTAAAAAACAACAACTTGACCCTTTGTAATTAAAACAAAAGAAAACAAAGAAATCCCAACAATAAATGGCATGTAATAGTTTAATATTAACATGTACATGTATATTTCAATAAAATAAAGGAATTTTTTATTTATGAAAAACACCCAATATTTTTGGACTTTGTGTCACAAAAGGAAATAAATAATCACAAAATTATGATACTTTTACCAAATTGACTGACACCTCAAAGCACCACTTTATCAAGTACATGTAATGCTAAAACATATTATGCAAATCTGCATAATAAAAATTTTATAGGACAGATTGATAATTTAAGCATATGTGTACTTCAAGACAAAAAAAAGCTGCTTCTTTTGATTGAAGTAAAAATGAAAACGACGCAATAGATAGATCGTGGGGCACCCAATCCAAAGGTACCCAGGTCAAAAACACGGTGAGACAATTTTTTGGTCGGATTTTGTCCCCCTGCAGTTGGGTTTTCGTCAGTGTAATTTGACCAACTGGAACAAGAGTCCTGGTATTCCAAGTAACACATGAAATTGTCAGACAGTAATTTTGGCACCCGTCTGCCATATACCAAAGCTGTTGACATTGGATGTGAAGAAACCAACCAATCCCCATTATCAGATCAGACGATCGCACCTGGACCCAAACAACAAAAAGGCAATGTTGTGCAGCTCTGTATATGACACAAACAATGAAACAGCCAACAGAATTCGCCGTAATACCACTCTGAGAGGGAGTGTATTCATTATAAGCTACTCTTCATATCATGCTGAGAGTATGAGTTGGGTTGAGTTGCGTTTGTTTTAACGTCCAACATCAGCAGTAGATAGGCTATATTGTGGACGGACTTCAAGACTGAAGTCTGACAATTTTATATGCTGCCACACACGAGACAGGGCGGGGATGCCATGACTCCTGTCTCAGTCGGTCACATTAAACTGACACCGACCCAACCAGTAGGTCTTGAATTCGGACCTTTTGCGTCGGAAGCTGATGTTTTACCCCAGCCCCCACCCCTGAGAGTATAAAACGTTCCCCACGAATTTTATGGATAACGAACTAGTTCACTAAAAATTTGTCATACTTCTGTACTGGGACATCTCACAAGACTATCGTTGTATCATAGGAAGTGGTTAGTCAGATGCACAGTTTTAGTACTATAAATGCCTTTATTTCTGGAATGACCACCCATCTGACCTTCCCATTAACCCCTACTTGTCTTTCCTCTCAACTTCCCATTAACCCCTACTTGTCTTTCCTCTGACCTTCCCATTAACCCCTACTTGTTTTTCCTCTGACCTTCCCATTAACCCCTACTTGTCTTTCCTCTCAACTTCCCATTAACCCCTACTTGTCTTTCCTCTGACCTTCCCATTAACCCCTATTAGTCTTTTCTTTGACCTTCCCATTAACCCCTACTTGTCTTCCCTCTGACCTTCCCATTAACCCCTACTTGTCTTTCCTCTGACCTTCCCATTAACCCCTACTTGTCTTTCCTCTGACCTTCCATTAACCCCTATGTTCTCTGACTCATACCTCTTTCTTTCTCTGACCTTCCCATTGACCCCTACTTGTCTTTCCTCTGACCTTCCCATTGACCCCTACTTGTCTTTCCTCTGACCTTCCCATTAACCCCTACTTGTCTTTCCGCTGACCTTCCTATTAACCCCTACTTGTCCTTCCTCTGACCTTCCCATTAACCCCTACATGTCTTTCCCCTGACCTTCCCATGAACCCCTATTTGTCTTCCTCTGACCTTCCCATTAACCCCTACTTGTCTTTCTTCTGACCTTCCCATTAACCCCTACTTGTCTTTCCTCTGACCTTCCAATTAACCCCTACTTGTCCTTCCTCTGACCTTCCAATTAACCCCTACTTGTCTTTCCTCTGACCTTCCTATTAACCCCTACTTGTCCTTCCTCTGGCCTTCCTATTAACCCCTACTTGTCCTTCCTCTGACCTTCCCATTAACCCCTACATGTCTTTCCTCTGACCTTCCCATGAACCCCTATTTGTCTTTCCTCTGACCTTCCCATTAACCCCTACTAGTCTTTCCTCTGACCTTCCCATTAACCCCTACTTGTCCTTCCTCTGACCTTCCCATTAACCCCTACTTGTCTTTCCTCTGACTTTCCCATTAACCCCTACTTGTCTTTCCTCTGACCTTCCCATTAACCCCTACTTGTCTTTCCTCTGACCTTCCCATTAACCCCTACTTGTCTTTCCTCTGACCTTCCCATTAACCCCTACTTGTCTTTCCTCTGACCTTCCCATTAACCCCTACTTGTCCTTCCTCTGACCTTCCCATTAACCCCTACTTGTCCTTCCTCTGACCTTCCCATTAACCCCTAATCGTCCTTCCTCTGGCCGCCCGTCTGCGCCAGATGTTTGATGATGTCCACCCAGTCCCAGCCCCGGGGCTTCTCCATGTTGGCGCCAAACTTGTCAAACATCCTCCGCTTCTGCGACTTGCTCATCGTCTCTTTCTTCTCCTTAATTGCCGAGGCTGTCACCGGCCCTTTGTCTTCTGACACGGAAGACGATGCTTGCTGGAGGTGAGAGATGTAAAAAAAAAAACTAACAGAAAAATAATGGAATTTGCATTGCAGCATAAAGAAGGGAAGAAAATGTGTTTTGCTGTGGGACAAATCTTATATAGCCAAACAAAAGAAAAAAACATGGTTTAAAACCTACAAATATGTTTAAACCAAAAACGTTTATAATAAAATGTTCGACATCAGAGGGAATGGGAATACAGTCTAAAAAAAAAAGGAAGAACATCCCCACAGAGTGTCAGTGATCATTAAAACAAATTACAAACACAGAGAACGTAGTCAAACAGATCCAGGCATGCATTGACAGTTGAAGTTGAGTTGCTTTACCGTCCAACATCGGCACGGTATCGGCTATATTGAGGACGGACCCCAAGACCAACGTCTGACAATTGTAAGTGCTGTCACACAGTGATAGGGCATGCCGAGGATGGACAACTATGGTGCTTTTTGACTTCAGAGTTGTCAGCGTCACTCTCGTTGGTTGGTTGGTTGGTTTTTAACGTCCAACATCAGCAACTTATGGCTATATCGTGGACGGGCCCCAAGACGGACGTCTGACAATTTTATGTGCTGCCACACACGAGACAGGGTGGGGATACCATGACTCCTGTCTCAGCCGGTCACATTATACTGACACCGACCCAACCAGTAGGGATTGCAACAGCCAGGATTCGAACTCGGGACCTTTTGCGTCGGAAGCCGATGTTCTACCCCTGGGCCACCGCGCCCCCCGGGAAATAAACGCAAGGAAAGGAATACATGTAAAGGAAAGTATGCAAGGTTCTAAAGCTCACCGTCTGTGCTACAGGGGCGTCCGGTTGGTCTGCCAACAGCGAGTCGAGATTGTCCTTGACCCACTCAAACAGGGAGAACGTCATCGACATTCCCAGCAGCTCTTCAGCCTGGTGAGACAGCAACTCAAACAGGGAGAACGTCATCGACATTCCCAGCAGCTCTTCAGCCTGGTGAGACAGCAAAAATAGTTAGAGAATCTGCTGTGCGACTAATGAACATTTTTTAAAATTATTATTTTGTCTTGCCACTTTATCCCACGGATCCTGCTTAAACTCCTGTTTACAAAAAACCTGCAGTTTCTCTAGAGCTCTTGTGTTGGGGATCCAGGTTTTGCATCCATTTAGGAGAAATGGAAAAAAAAAAATTGAGATTTTAAATAGGGCTAACCAGAGTTGTTGTTGTTGAGTTGGTTTAAGTCCAACATCAGCACTATATAGGCTATATTGTAGACGAATCCCATCACTGACGTCTGACAATTTTATGTGCTGCCACACACGAGACAGGGCGGAGATGCCATGACTCCTGTCTCAGCCGGTCACATTATACTGACACCAACCCAACCAGCAGGGAGCGAAATCTTCAGGGTTCGAACCTGGACCTTTTGCTTCGGAAGCCGATGTTCTACCCCAGGGCCGCCGCGTCCCTGGTTAACCAGAGAGTAGTGAAGAAAGAGATAGGCATAAGAAGATGACGATGGACTGGACACAGCTTGAGAAACCTCAGAACAGGATCGCAAGGCAAGCACTGCAATGCAAACCTCAAGGACAAGAGGGAGAGGTGGACCATGTGGGCCTTGTGGTGAGAGCAAGAGAAGGCTATAGATGGGGTCAATTTGAAAACTGTGTCCAACATAGAAAGGGATGGTACTTTCTGGTTCGGGCCTATACCCTGCCAAAGTTGGAGTGAGCGAGTTTGTTTTTACAGCACGTCAGCATGGTAACGGCTATATTGTGCACATAATGTCCTAAGGTAGTTCATAGATTATACTAGTAGCAGATGTGACTCCTTTATCTCTCCGAATAGTAAAAGCATAAAAATTGTGCGTAAAAAGGTTGATTAAAAGTAAAGGGTATATAAAGTAGTTTAAAAGATCCATGTGTAGGATTATCAGTTAAATTTTATTGTACACACCAATGTCCTTCAGGTACCTTAGTAAGGGCTGAGGACTAACATCATAAATATGCTCTCTAGTGGTTTGGAAGCCAGGTACAAATTTCTTTCCCGGTAAAAAAGTGGACAGTCAACCAGAATGTGACTAATGGATAATTGACAGTTGCAGGTTTGACACAGTGGAGGCTCTTCACCTCTCATTAGAAAAGCGTGAGTAAGATGAGAATGTCCAAGTCGGACTCGATCGAGTGCCACCTGGTCTCGTCATCTTGCCTGAGAAATTCCTGCCCAGTGATCTAAATGTGGTTGGACACAGTGTAATTTGTTGTTCGTCATATTGTTCCATCGCGCTTTCTAGTTTTCTCTTGTAAACTTTTGTAAAATTGGCTTAGCATCTGATGCCGGTATCTGCACCTGTGGTGGAGGGCTATGATGATGGTTAAGATGAAAGAGTAGGAGTTAAGTAGATTTAATGTCCAAAACCACCACTACATAGGCATTATTGTGGACAGGCTCCAAGACTGACTTCTGACAATTGTATGTGCTGCCACACATGAGACAGAGCGCGGATAACATGACTCCTGTCTCAGCTCGTCGCATCATATGACACCGACCCAACAGTTACAGGGGAAGAAATCAGAAAAATAACCATGCCGATCAGGGGATTCAAACTGCGACTTCCCAATCTGAAGACCAATGCTCTACCACTTGAGCCAGTTTGCCCCCTGATAATGATGGGGCAACTTATTAAACATGCTGTGTACACAGCAGAAAGATGGAAAAAGATTCTTTCAATGTCTATATGAAACAACAATTATAAGAAAACTTTGAATGTAAAAAAGAATGTAATGTTGGTGACAAGAAAAATGGATTAAAAATGACAATATGAAATTTACAGAAAAAACAAAAATGGAAAATATACTCTCTTAGACTCTTAGTGACAGTTACATGATAAATAGAAAACATATTGTAAAAAACAGAATGGTAAAGAATTTTTGTGTACTCTGTATTCTTCCAACAAAATTTAAAAAAAAATTAAGTGGAAGAATGGTGTTCACAACATTTATCTTTTTTTAAGTACAGTGATGCCAACAGGGTCAATTTGTTTTTCCTGTAAAGCAAGACAAGAATATAATCTTCAGCATCATACCATTATGAATTTAAAAAAAAATGAGAGCACTCTAAATAACGGCTACAGGTATAATTTCAAGTTAACAGCTGCACACACACACACAAAGAAAAACATTGAATCGGAGCAACTCTAAGCCACATTCTTACAAACAACAAAAAAAAGGAAAATGTAAATCACAGTAGCAATTCATACAGTGATAGGGGGTAACTGCCCATTGAAACCATTGAAAAACTCTAGGTGGGACATGAAAACAAAAAACTTGTAATTGTCCAAATATGCAATCATTTGTTATTTACAGGCCAAAACTGATTTAAAAAGAAAATGGATCTAATTTTGCATTAAGAAAAAAATCTTGTTTAGTTAATGTTGTTGATAACAAGGTTACAGGCTAACTACAACAGCAATGTATGTCTTCGGCCTTAGGATACACAACATGCAAAAAAAACAAACAACAACGAACAGATCCTAACAAAAAATTAATGTGATACAAAATGTCCATTGATCTTTCCTGACCTGTTGCAAAACTCCTGTCTTTACAGCATCTTTCACTGTTTTAATTCTGTGGATGAGCAGAGAAATATGAATTATCGAGGGTGAAGGTAAAATCAAACCCACAAAAGTTCCATAGCTTGTAAGTAGATTAATACTCTTTGTAAAAGCTTAAAGTTTATTTTATTCAAAATTCATGCTTAACAGTGGATACAAAGTTAAAAAAAAAAGGGAATTAAGTTTCTTAGAAATGGTAACAAAGCCACATTAATTTTTTTTTCTAAACGAGGTTTATCTTAGGTGGATTCCACTGCAATGTGAATGGATGGAACAGGAAACCTGCTATCCATGCTCTGTCTGTGTGTGGAAGCACAGGCAAACATTTTGTAATTGAAAAAAAAGTCTTTGGACCTGCACCCTACAAAATCCTCCTTGTCAACCTGGACGCCTTTACCTAAGAGAAAGAGAGAGAGAGAGGGGGGGAGAAAGAAAGAGACAGAAGGAAGAAAAGAAGAAAGAAAGTCAGAGAGAGAGAGAGAGAAAGAAAGAGAGAAACTCGAAAGACACAGAGAGAGAGAGAGAAAGAGAGAACAGCTTCCATCATACAAGCACCATTTATAAAGCCCAATATGACCAATAGCAGTCCGTCGCACTTACACATGGTTGTTGTAGAAAGCGTCCATGTTGATGGTTGGCAGCTCCTCAGGGTACGCCTCCGACCAGGAAACCTCCACAATGAAAGACTTGTAGCTCCCATCTTCACCATACTGTGTGCAAAAAAAACCCAAACCCAACCCAACAAGAATACTTAAATATTATTATCCTATCGCAGACTACAATCTGATTTGTTCCTTTGTCTGTACCCTAACCTTTTTAAATTGTCAACATAGCTATTTCAGTAATACATGTGTACATATATAAATACTTTCAAAGGAGCAACACAAAAAATATAACAGGAAAATTTCCAATTTAACATGCAATTTAAAATAAAAAACAAACAAACTGTATATGACTCCTAATCAACAATTAGAGTTAAAAATTAAAATTATACCATCACTCCCAGCTTATTACTTTCATAGATTTCCTATTCTTCAAAATTATTCCCTTTGCTCACATTTCCGAGTCTTTTTCACCTATATGTATACATGTATTATTTTCTCTTTCTTTTCTGACTCGTTCCATCATTCGTTAACCTCTGCAAGTTCTAACTGTTACTTTTTTCTTCCATTCTGAATTCACTTTACTTGTAAACACTACCCCATTACGGTCTGCCTCAAGCTGAGAACATTTCTCACCTTGTATTGAAAGACAGTGTTACTCAAAGCTTTAAAACAAGCGTCGCCATCGTAGATCGATTTCAGAACCTCAAGCTCTTCCTGTGGTAGAAAATAATTAAAAAATATGAGGCTGATGAATGTTATTTACATAAATGAAAAATAAGTAGAAAAGAATAATAATTTATAAACTTGTTGTTGAGTTTGTTTAATGTCCAACTTCAGCACTGTATAGGCTATATTGTGGACAGGCCCCAAAACTGACTGCTGACAATTTTATGTGCTGCCACACACGAAACAGGCTGGGATATCATGACTCCTGTCTCAGCCGGTCCCATTAAACTGACACCGACCCAACCAGTAGAGAGCGCAATTGCCAGGACTCCAACTCGGAGCTTTTGCGTCGGAAGTCGGCGTTCTACCCAAGGGCCACCGCCCACCCCCTATAATAATGAACAAACCAATGAATGTTTCAAAATAAATTTTCATACTTTAGCAGGCTATGGCTAGGATTGGTTGGTTGGTTGGGTTTTTAACGTCCAACATCAGCAACTTATGGCTATATCGTGGACGGGCCCCAAGACGGACGTCTGACAATTTTATGTGCTGCCACACACGAGACAGGGTGGGGATGCCATGACTCCTGTCTCAGCCGGTCACATTATACTGACACCGACCCAACCAGTAGGGATTGCAACAGCCAGGATTCGAACTCGGGACCTTTTGCGCCGGAAGCCGATGTTCTACCCCTGGGCCACCGCGCCCCCCTTCTCACCTTGTATTGAAAGACAGTGTTGCTCAAAGCTTTAAAACAAGCGTCGCCATCGTAGATCGATTTCAGAACTTCAAGCTCTTCCTGTGGTAGAAAATTAATTGAAAAATATGAGGCTGATGAATGTTATTTACATAAATGAAAAATAAGTAGAAAAGAATAATAATAAACTTTTTGTTGAGTTAGTTTAACGTCCAACATCAGCACTAAATCTAGGCTATATTGTGGACGGGCCCCAAGACTGAGGCCTGACAATTTTATGTGCTGCCACACACAAAATAAGCGGGGATATCATCACTCCTGTCTCAGCTGGTCCCATTAAACTGACACCGACCCAACCAGTAGAGAGCGCAATTGCCAGGACTCCAACTCGGAGCTTTTGCGTCGGAAGTCGGCGTTCTACCCAAGGGCCACCGCCCACCCCCTATAATAATGAACAAACCAATGAATGTTTCAAAATAAATTTTCATACTTTAGCAGGCTATGGCTAGGATTGGTTGGTTGGTTGGGGTTTTAACGTCCAACATCAGCAACTTATGGTGGGGATACCATGACTCCTGTCTCAGCCGGTCACATTATACTGACCTATGGCTAGGAAACTTCACTTGAAATATATATAACTTTATATCTATAGATACAAAATTACGAACACTGTAATGATGATTTGAAGAAATGGCTAACTATTCTTCCAATACAAACATCGCTTACATAAATTGCAATTAAAAAGATTAAATAAGATTAAAGAAAGACACATTATTATAAATATAATCGAAGTTTGTGGTGAAACTTTTTTTGTGTGCACAACTTTAATTTCTTAAATGATTAAAAACACAATGTGCACTTCCAATTATTTAATTTTGGAAAAACTTTTGTGATGAATTTTTAAAGCTAAAAAATGAAGTTGAATTAGCCTATAATTGTACATCTAGATGTATCTAGAATCTAGATCTATATGGATTATGGTATTGCCGATTATAAACACAATGTTACGTACCTCTTGAAGCTCGTTGGAAGACATCTGAAATTAAATGAAGGAAATGATTGTTGTCCTGCAAAATAGAGATCTGAATCTTTTAAGAGTTCTATGAATATGATTCTAAAGATTAAAAGGTGACACATGTACTTTTGGGCTAGATCTAGATCTAACCTAGAGAATCTAGTTCTAGATCTATGTATAAAAAATGGGTCTAGATTAGAAAAATTGGTGAAAATTGGCTGGGTCAACAACGACCGGTAGTAAAAAGTGAATTCAGTTTGGCCTCTAGAATTTTAGATCTAGATAGAATATATAAGCCTGGCACTCCTTGAGTTTTGTGGTCCCTAGCCTGTGGGCGATCAAATGGGTGGGCGGCAGAATTCGATGATTAAAATGAATAAAAAATACCATAAACGCTGTACTCCCTGTCTTTTTGTTATTTAAATAAAATTTTAAATTGAGTAAAATACCTACCAGCTGTAGGCTAACCTTGTTTTTATTTTTTTTTATAGTACATGTATTGGCATGATTTTTTTGATTCATAGAGACAAATTTGATTTTATTCATTTGTTTATTTGGACACAGGTTGTAGTGCGGGTGGGGACAAACATACACATTCACATAAAATTGATCTGCTTTAGAAGGAATTGAAGCTTACAAGTCTCTCACGCTCGCTTGCTCTGCCTGTCTTTCTCTCTCTATCTCTCTCTTCAGACTCAGAGGTTGACTGAATCCAATGTAATCGAATCTTCCCCACCCACCCCTCGAATCCCGCCCACCAAGCCAATTTTATCGCCCACAGGCTAGGGACCACAAAACTAGAATCTAGATTTTAGATTAATTTAGATCTAGATCTAGATATCTAGATCTAAGTCTAGATCTAGATCTAGATTTAAACTCTTTATCTATCACTGATTAAATAGGAAGAGTGTACAATAATGAAAAATTCAGATCTCCATGGCAGAAACCTTAGAAATTAAAAAAAAATCTGCTGTTATGGCAAAACCGATGTCAAAGTTGACTTGTATGTCAGAGATCAGAATGAATTTAAACGATTGTAGAAGCAGAAAATGATGGGCGCAGCCATGTTTGTTTCAAGGAAGTGGCTATTTATCCGGTAACCGGACAAATAGCCAACAGGCTATTTTTCCGGCAGTTTTGGGTGATCCATCTTCTTCTTCTTCTTCTTCTTCTTCTTCTTCTTCTTCTTCTTCTTCTTCTTCTTCTTCTTCTTCTTCTTCTTCTTCTTCTTCTTCT
>RQTK01001191.1:61935-75582 GCA_003991915.1 Elysia chlorotica | reverse complement strand
TATTATTATTGTTATTATTATTATTATTATTATTATTATTATTATTATTATTATTGATAAAAAAAAAGTATCGCATAAGGAAACAATAGCTCTATGCTAGAGCACATATACTCTAAGGATCTTAGTGGACACACGTGTTAAATAAAAACACATGTAATAACCCGCTATTACTTTATTACACGTAGTTTGTGTTACTTCTATCGTGTCCCGGAATTGCTGAGTTGTGTGTAGTCTTTTTTCATATGTATTGTTTTCTATAGGGAGGTCTACACAATTGCTTAGGCATAACAAAGCTATGAAATTTAATCCCCACCACCCCAGTCTCCAGCTCTTTTCCGTTAGTTAAAACTAAAAAAAAAACAGAATCCTGTTTCTTCCTTTGTTGCGATTGGTTTGGGAGGGCGGGGCGGTAGCCCTGGGGTAGAGCACCGGCTTCCGACGCAGGAGGTCCGTGGTTCGAGCCCTAACCATTTCGCCCCCTATTAGTTGGGTCGGTGTCAGTCTAATGTGACTGGCTGAGACGGGAGTCATGGTAACCCGCCCTGTCTCGTGTGTGGCAGCACATAAACTTGTCAGACGTCAGTATTGGGGCCCGTCCACAATATAGCTTTTATAGTGCTGATGTTAGACGTTGAACCAACTCAACTCAACTTGCGATTGGTCGACTAACACTCTTTTATTTGTAGCCAGTTCGGCCAACTGCCGCAAGAGGTAGAGCGTTCGTCACCCAATCGGGAGGTCCATGGGCCGAAACTCTCTGTTTGGGCAAATTTATTTGTCCGATTTCTTCCCCTACTGGTTGCATCGGTGTCAAGATAATCTGACCAATATAGACAGAACTCATCGTATTCACGCTCTGTCTTGTGTGTGGCATCTTGTAAAATTGTCAGCTGTTAGTGTTGGAACCCATCATTGTATAGGACCTTCCCTGAGAACGTGGGATACAACTAGGAGATAGCTTTTCTCCTACAGAGAACTGAAAATTTTCAACTTAAGATTGAGACTCTAACCTGTTTTTAGAAGAGGCGAAAATTCACGATTGATCCATGAGATGCATTAGAAGTTTCGTCCATGTTTATTTTTTTAACCCAACACGCTGAAAAGAATAGATCTAGTGAGTGTTCAATTGGCCGACATTTAACAGTCTAAGAATATATAATTTTACAGGGATAACTTGTTACCACAGTTTATAAATTGAAATCAGTTGAGTTAGTTTCTTAACGTCCAACTTCAGCAGATGGCTATATCGTGGACAAGTCCCTAGACTAAAGTCTAACAATATCACTTAGTATCACACAGAGACAGTTCGGGGATATCAGAACTTTTGTCTCAGCTGGTGACTTAATATTGACACCGGCCTAAATAATAAGGAATGGAACAAATATTTTTGTCTCTAAATAATAAGGAATGGAACAAATATTTTTGTCCGATAGTGGGTATAAAATAGGGTATCTCCAGATTGGGTGGAGGACCAGTACTTGCGTCAATTGTCCGCCACCGTTCCGCAATCCCTATCTCGTAAGGACAGGGGCCTGGTGAAAAAGACACTGCTAGTAGAGCACAAGAGTTGTTGAGTTGTTGAGTTGTTTTAACGTCCAACATTAGCACTATAATATAGTCTATATTATAGACTCCATCGTTATGATTATATATTGAGTGTTTTTAACATAAAAGCTAACATTTAATTTTGGTCTTCAATAGGAGTCTCATTCAAACAGTCGTTGAGTTCTTGAGATGGTTTAACGTCCAATATCAGCACTATATAGGCTATATTGTGGACAGGCCCCAAGACTGAAGTTTGATAATTTTATGTGCTGCCACACACGAAACAGGGTGGGGATACCATGACTCTTGTCTCTGCTGATCACATTAAACTGATACCGACCCAACCAGTAGGGAGCAAAATTGACAAGGCTCAAACCCACACCTTTTGCGTCGGAAGCCGATGTTCTACCCCAGGACCACCGCGCTCCCCAGCACTAGAGCTATTGGGCGAATCGTCATGATGGTCTAAAAGCATAATGGTTTTATTTACCAAAGCAGTCCCTATTGCTTCATGTATGTGCCAATTAAAATTTGATTCAGGCTTTATCAAATTTCTTTATAAGACATTTTACGGATTTATTGGAGGTTCATTGCTCTTTTTATTTTATTTTAAACGTTTTCTCTAAACCTATGATAATACAATGTTTATATTACGTGAAACGTGTTTTTTTCTAAACCAATAAAAATTATGCGACATCTTCAAACCTATGAAGATACTCTATTTATTTTCATTTAAACGGCGTTTCTAAATCAATTAAAATAGTGACTTCATTTTCTTTTTAACAGTTTTATTACTAAACTGATTCGAACACCCATTTCATTGCTTTTTACAACTATTATACTCATTTCATTTTTTTTATTTTAAACAGTATTTCTACAACATTTAGAACACTCGTTTTATTCTGCTTTACGGTTTATTTCTCTAAACCAACTCATATTTTCTTTTAAACGGGTATCCTAAATAACAAAAAAAAACCAATACTCATTTTATTTTCTTACTGCTTTTCTAAACCTATTAGTATTCTCACTAAATTCTCTTTTTTACCGATAATTATTTCCAAACCGAATAGAATACTGCATTTATTTTCCTTTAAAATAATAATATTGTAAAAAAGAATAATTTGTAAAATCACTTTAATTTTACGTTTGTTTTCCAACGATCGATACTTACTTCGCAGATGTCTCTTGGCATCCACCAAACCAAGAAGAGTTCCACTATTCATAACAAGTAATATAATAAAAATGTAGCTCTCCAAAACTTATACTGCCTAATTGGATCATCGTCGAAATTCAAGTCACAATCGGGAATTTAAAAAGATTTGTGCTTAAGAAATCACACAAAAATTAATTTTAAAGACAGTTTTACGTGTTAAGTTGTAATGTACATACATCCATGCAGGTAAATCTAGATCGACATTAGTCTAGTCTCCCATTGTGGAGTTATGCCTATGATGTTGAGATTTTGCAACCAGATACAGAATGTTAAAACATGTTCGCACAGCAATGTATGTCTAACCAGCCTGCATCAAACTTAGTCGATAGGTGCAGCGTTGCTTTAAAACTTTATGGTGTGAGTTCAAACACCGAGTGAGTGACAACTTGTAGCTACTCGCGTAACGGTTTCCAATGAAACATGTCTACAAAATATCTCACCTAGAAAGAGAGATGCGATGTTTGTGGCTTTATCGATATACGATACTGCGATGCAGAGCTCTGTGTAAGTGTGTGTGTGTGTATGTGTGTGTGTGAGAGTGGCTGTAAAGTTTTTTTGTTGTTTTTTTTATTATTATGGCGTGTTTCGTATTTTTTAGGTCATCTTATTGTTGTTCTTAAAGAAAGAGAGATAGGGATATGTATTATAAAATAATGTATTAAAAAAGAGGAAGAAATAAAAAGAAAGCGAGAGATGGGGAGATAATTATAATTATGGAGAGAGTTAGAGATAGAGAGAAAGAGAGTAAGACAGACAGTTGTAGTTGTAGCTAAGTTGTTTTAACGTCCAACATCAGCACTATGCGGGCTATATTGTGGACGGGCCCCAAGACTGACGTCTGACAATTTTATGTGCTGCCACACATTACAGGGCGGGGATACCATGACTCCTGTCTCAGCCGTTCACATTAAACTGACACCGACCCAATCCGCAGGGAGCGAAATCGCCAGGGCTCGAACCACGGAACTTTAGCTTCGGAAGCCGATGTTCTACCCCAGGACTACTGCGCCCCCCATGTCTACCATGCCCCAGTGAAGCCTTAGTTTTTTTGTTAAAATGTCAGATTTCTATTGTGAATTTGAAGCTTTGTAAGTAGCCCTTACTTTTCTTTAATTCCCCGGACATATCATCTCCTCTGCAAAGATCGAACGCTCCAAACCCTCCCCAGAGTCTTAATACAATACTCTAGCAACGGTGACTCTTCGTATTTCATTAGTGGGTAAAAAAAAAGATTTGAAATATTGCATAAAATGACTGGTTCAAACTAAAGAATATATCCATGTGTAGGATCATCAAAGCTAAATTTTTGTTGTATACGTCTATATCTTTCATAAAACTTGGGAAAGATTTAGAGAAAGAGAGAAAGATAGATAGGGCGGGAGAGAGAGAAAGTGCGAGAGAAAGAGAGGACGGAAATGAGAGTGAGGGAAGGAAAGATAGATAGATAGATAGATAGAGAGAGAGAGAGAGAGAGAGAGAGAGAGAGAGAGAGAGAGAGAGAGAGAGAGAGAGGGGATTTCCTTTTCAGATCCAAAAGCGCCAAAGGCAAGTGGAGTTTATTAGTTAGAAAAAATATCAGATATTATATAACGGAAACATAAACCACATGACATCTTTTTTTTTCAGATGCAAAGAGCAGTCCAAACCTTGATCTAGTTCGAGACCGACTAATACGACGAGTAGAATTAGAAAAATTCATGCATAGAACATCGACATGAACCGAACCAGCACCTATTCGATCTACTTGCCACTCATTTGCCTTGCAAAGGAGAGGCGAAATGGCTAAAGTTGTAGAGCGTTGAACTCCATATCAGAAGGTTCGCGGTTCGAACCCCACGATTGGCCAAAATGTATTCATCCGACTTCGACCCCTACTACTTGGGTCGGTGTCAGTATAATATAAACGACTTAGATAGGAATCCACGTTTCCCCGTCCTGCCCCGTGTACAGCAGCACATAAAATTGTCAGACTTCAGGTTTGGGGCTCGTCCACAAACAAAGCCTTGCTAAGGCGAAGACCACTCTGCCAATGGCATTTACATTCTATTTTAGTTGCTTAATAGAGAAGTCCAGTGATCCTGGGGTAGAACATAGGCTTCCGACGCAAAAGGTCCGGATTCGAGCCCTGGCGATTTCGCTCCCTACTGGTTGGGTCGGTGTCCGGCTGAGACAGGATTCATGGCATCCCCGCCCCGTCCCGTGTTTAGCAGCACATAATATTGTCAGACGTCAGTCTTGGGGCCCGTCCACAATATAGCCTATATAGTGCTGATGTTGGACGTTAAACCAACTCAACTCAACTCAACTCGCTTAATCAGAGCACAGTAATAAATCCGGAGAGAGGGAGAAATCTCTTTCTACCTCGCTCTATAGAGAACACAGTATCAAACTCACTCATGCGGAACGAAGATATAGATTTTGTTGTTATTTTCTTTTCTTTACTGGTGAGGGTTTTAACCACTTGGAAATTGACCCAATATATCTTTGTTACGCGTCGTTTCGTCATCTGGGTTGACATGTGGGTGTGAGTTAAGGAATCAAAGAAGGAGACAGAAATATATAAATCGAGGCTACCAAAAATAACATTTTGGGTCCCCGAAATAAACAAACATTATCATTTACAACCAAAGTGAGCTATCTGATTTTGGCACAGTTAGAAGTGTGTCTATTGTGTCTATTCTTAGACTAAATAGACGTATGAGCTTAACAAAAAAAAATACTGAGTATCACTCTGTTCGTACAATGAGGCAGAGCGACTTGCTTTGCGTCGCGCTCTATGTTGGTGAAAACAGAAACAATAAAATTTAATTTCGTGTGAGTTGATTGAGTTTTTGTCCCTTTTAATGTGAAAAGTGAAAGGGTGTGAAAGGGTGTCAAAAGGAACATGATTTTGGGGGGTAAAATATTGAAATGAAGGCAATCTCTCTCTCTCTCTCTCTCTCTCTCTCTCTCTCTCTCTCTCTCTCTCTCTCTCTTTCTCTCACTCACTTTCACTCTCTCTTTCTTTCTCTCTCCCCCTGCTTTTAGAGATCTTTCTCTGGTTAGAGTATCTTTTTAGAGATCTTACTCTGGTTGAGATCTTACTCTGGTTAGAGTCTCTATATCTGTGGTAGGGTCACGAAAACTAATGTGTGAATTAATAGATTAATTAGCTTTTTCAGGGTGCAGATATGAGTATATGAAAATGTAAAAGGGTTCCAAAACGAACATAGCCAATTGAGCGCAAATAGTTCAAGAGGAACCAATCTCTCGGTCATAATTATTTCTGACACGGATACAATCAGTAGACGACGAAATCTATTCCGGGTTGTTGTTGAGTTGGTTTAACGTCCAACATCAGCACTATATAGGCTATATTGTGGACGATCCCAAGACTGACGTCTGACATTTTATGTGCTGCCCCACACGAAACAGGGTGGGGATACCATGACTCCTGTAACAGCCGTTCACATTTAACTGAAACCGACCCAACCAGTAGGGAGCGCAATCGCCAGGGCTCGAACTTGGACCTTTTGTGTTGGAAGCCCGGAGAAGCCAATCTTCTATTATTTAAATGCTGGAAGTTAAAGACAGAGCGAGTTGGTTGCTTGGAGCACAATGTCAGCAATATATAGACAATATTGTGGTCGGGTCTCAAAACTAACGTTTGACTTTTTTCTGCCACGCAGAGACAGTCTTGGGATTCCACGACCTCTGTCTTAGAGTCAGTCACAGTATACTGACACCGACGCAACAAATAAGGAACCAAATTGGACAAATACAATTTTTATCGATTAACCCTTTGAGTGCTCAGATAAATCCAGAATGTGTTCCCAGATTGTCACTTAAAATGTGTATTATATAACAGTTGGATGTTGATTGCAAATATGATCATTTTCTAATAAAAAAAATGATAAGATAGGCAGGGAAAAGTATATTTTTTTAAAGGGGACATTTCAGGGAGTACAAATATTCACCAAATTAAGTGTTTCAAATCGGGCACCTCCCCATTGAGAGATCAACGCTCTACCAACTAAGCCAATACTTCCCCGAGTTAAAAAGAGCAAATAGCACGGTCATCAAAGTACACATTGGTGCATCGAACATCTAAAACAGTAATATTATTGCGTTTGTTGATGGTTTGATCGATCTAGCTTGTCCTACGCTCATAAAGACATAAAGATGATAGTTTACTACCAAAATAACATTCTATCACATCAGGCTTACTTGAGCTCTCCGTGTAGGATATTTTTAGACTTATGAGACGTTAAATGAGAACAGACAGAGATTGGGTTTATCCCTATAGGATCTATCGAGAGTGCGAGAAAAATCTTCAAAGAACTTTTTTATTTAGTAATGTGATTTGCTGTAATTGAGTTGAACCGGCTTTTTAATATCCAAGGTCAGGACTATTATAGTGTTTTGTGGACGGGCACAAAGACAAACGTCTGACAATTTTTTATGCTGCTACACACGAGGCAGGGCGGGGAGACCTGGACTCCTGTCTCAGTTGGTCACATTAAACATACACCGATGCAACCTGTAGGTAATGCAGTCGGACAAATAAATATTAACAGATCGTGGGATTCGAAATGCAGACGTCCCGATCTGGAGGCCAATGCTCTACCACTTGAGCCAGTTCGCCTTCCCATAGATCTGATAACACAATGTAAAAGTAGGTCCTACTATTATTTTATCGGTACAAACATAAGACCAGAGCCAGACTGACGCTGGTGGCTGGGGTGGGGCTGTGGCTTCCGTATGAAACCCTCTTGGATTTTTTTAGCCTCGGTCTGACTGCGCAAATAAATGCAAGAGGGTTTCAATAAGAACAACCAGTACAGCGGGGGGCAAACTGGCTCATGTGGTAGAGCGTTGGTCTTCAGATCAGGAGGTCCGCGGATCTACTATCGGCAGATTTATTTGTTCGATATTCGTCCCCTGTAACTGGTTGGGTCGGTGTCAGTATAATGTGACCGGCTGAGACAGGAGTCATGGTATCCCCGCCCTGTCTCGTGTGTGGCAGCACATAAAATTGTCAGACGTAAATCTTGGGGCCCGTCGCCGTATATGACTCCCTAGAGGAACCTAGGAGACGTTAAACCCTATAGAGAAGACAACCAGTCCAGCCACAGCCCCACCCCAGCCACCAGCGGCAGTCTGGTTCTGGGGGCCTAGGTACATCTTATTGCACTGGTCGGCTGGTCAGGTTAACTATTGATTCTCGACATGTTAGAGGAGATAATAGATATTTAGAGTGTCTTAATGTATGTAGTGGTAGTTGCCTATGGCTTTAGTAAGATTTAATAGATCTGTGTTGAGGGTGAGCGTTGAACAGTTACCACCTGCAGGTAAAGTGAAAGGGGGGAGGGAAAGGGTGATAGATAGATAGATAGATAGATAGATAGATAGATAGATAGATAGATAGATAGATAGATAGATAGATAGATAGATAGATACATATATAAAAACATAGATAGGTAGGTAAGTACATAGAGAGAAAGAGAGGAAGATGGAGAGCGAGAGCCAAGAGAGAGACACATAGATAAAGTGTGAGAGTTTTTTCACCTTATCCCGATGTCCAATATCGATCTAATCATAAGCTACGTTATCATTTTTTTAACCATTATTACTATTAATATTTTCGACTTGAACTGCTGAAAAATATCTGGCCACCTGCTGTATAGACTAGATCCACACAGTTGTGAACTTGTGACGGTTGTGGTTTTTAAAGGAGTTTTTTTTTTATGATGCAGTCTTGACGCTTACATCGTGTGATGCACTTGGGCAGACTGAGTATAGAGTAACCAACGGAGTTTTAATGCCTTCTGAAGTTTATGGGCTTGGAACATAATCCGGCTACAAGCATAAAGTTTCATATGTGGAGGAATCAATAGTTGTTGTGACGATGTTGCGTGTTTAGCAAGGGTTTTTATGGGCGGTAATTATTCACAACTACCGGAGAAGAACAGTTATTTTTACAGTTAACTACATCGTTTATTTACAAATCCATTTCGACTTTTTTTTATAGTTATTATAAAGTCTGGCGTTTTCAAATCTAAGTGATGTTTTGAGATGATTATTAGTTTTTTTATGATAAGACATAATAATGACGTTTTCAAATAACAGTAATGTGTTGAGATAATTTATAGTTAGGAATATGACGTTTTCAATTGAAAGTTACTTTCAATTGAAAACGTCATATTTCTAATAGATGATTATTTTTCTATACGAAATATAACCTTTCCTGAAAACAGTAAAATCCCGATGGAATTTATTATTAGAGATATGACGGTTGCAAATAACAGTAATGTATTGAGATAAGTTATCATAAGGATATAATATGGCCTTCTAGAATAACAGTAATGTATTCAGTTGATTTTCTTTTACAAATACGACATCTTCAAATGTCAGTTATGTATTGGGTTTATGTGCTATAGGAAATAAATTATATATAAAGAGATTACTGTTATATTTTTAGAGATATGATCTTGGCAGATAAGAGTAAAGTCTTGAGATAATTTATCATAAAAAATATGAAGTTTGCAAACAATGGTAATGTGTTGGGATATTTTGTTATAATGAAATAAAACGTTTTCTAATAAGAGTAATCTATTAAAGCCATTTGATATATATATGCAATAATGACGTTTTAGAATAATAGTGAAGTTTTCATAATTTATAACTTGCTGTAAGAAATGTGATGTTTTCAAATCAAAGGAATGCATTGAGATATTGAATTTTTAATTTTGATACGTGAAATTATGACGTTTTAAATAACAATAAAGTTTTGAGATAATCTATTCTCTGAAATATGACGTTTTCAAATAAGGTAACTAAAGGTAATTTATTTTCAGAAACATGTTGTTTTCATATATTTTTTTTCTTCTTAAAATAAATGATAATTTGTCAATTAAATGTTATTGTTGTATAACCATTATTAAAATCTGGTTGTCGATTGCTTGTATAAGATTACTTATCTTAATGTAGGGATCGGATTATTAATTATGTTTTGAAATAACATTGATAGTTCTATGTTCGACAACAAACGTGGGGAGGGGGACCTGGCGCAGAGGTAGAGCGTTGGTCTCGCAATCGGGAGGTCCCCGGTTAAAACCCCATAATCGTTATAGATGGATCTGTCCGCATTCATTCCCTACTGATTTGGTCGATATCAGTTTAACGTGTCCAACTGAGACTGGAGTTCTGGTATCCCCGAAAAATGTCAGACGTCAGTCTTGGGGCCCGTCAACAATATAGACTATATAGAGCTGATGTTGGACGTTAAACCAACTCAACATGTACATGTGTCTGTTTCACCCTAATTGTCTCAAATAATAGCCTCACTGTGGGCGTTGGGCGTTTTGAAAACAACTCACCCATTCACTATAATAGCAAAAAAGTCACAGCGTTGGCGAGCTTAGAAATAATAACAATAATTTGAAAAAAAAGGAAATGAAGGTATGCGGTTGAATGTAGGGCTAAATTCTAAGTGAGTGATTCGCATTTTGTTCTTTTGGTAAATTACATTTGGACATTGTCTTTAGCCCACAAGTATCTTGCCTTAGTTTTGTGCAATAGGATTTTTATCTTTACCATTTCTCTTTTTAAGACAAGGTATATTATTACTAAAGTGATTGGTAAAACCTAGAGTCACCAAAAACACAGAGAAACGACAAACGAGTTGAGTTGAGTTGAGTTGAGTTGGTTTAACGTCCAACACCAGCAATACATAGGCTATATTGTGGACGAGACCCAGGACTAACGTCTGACAATTTTATGTGCTGCCAAACACGAGACAGGGCGGGGATGTGTCTCAAGATAGAATGTTTTTATTTAACTTCATTTTTCTTCTTCCATTTATTATAAGCCTTTTCCAATAATGCTCGTTGTGATATGCAATAAAACAATTGTTTTAAAACGTTTCCCCATTTCTCCTTACACCCAGGTTCCTTAAAACAGTGTTTGTAGAGAACCTCCAAACCTCCCAAGTCTGGGAATTTTTAAGTGCTGGCTCAGCACCCTGTTCGCTGCCTAGAAGCTGTAGCGATGAGGGATTTGATTCCAGGCCTTCCAACATAACAGGTCCGGGGTTCCCTCCTCTAAACATTTAAAAAAGAAAGAAAAATAAAGCGACGCAAATACAAATATCACAAACACAAAAACAAACAAACAAAACAAACAAAAGAAAGAAAACCCTTATTAACACCACCACCATAACCAACAACAACAACAACAACAACAACAACAACAACAACAACAGCAGCAGCAGCAGCAACAACAACAACAACAATAACAACAACAATAAACAAAAACAAAAATCACCGATCAGGGCAACTGTGAACTACCACCAGTGATTGCCCACGTACTTCTACCCCCACCACCACCACCACCACCCCCACCACCAAACCACAATGATGTGGGTGCGTGCCGTTCCCATGGCTTTGCTGGCTTCCAGCCTGTTCTACTTCGTGTTCCTGAGCCACACGGGCCTTCTGAGGAGCAGCACCACCTCCTCCTCACCCACCTCTAGAGCATCACACTCACAGCCACAAAGACAGGAGCTCGACGTCGCGCGGCACGGACTCATCCCCTACACGGTCCTCAACCGAGGCCACGCCGTCAGGGACCGCGAGCTGGGCAGAGCGAGGCAGGCCCTGGAGTACTGGTGGTCCATCAGGCAGGCGGACAGGGGCGGGGCCGCGGGGGCGTGTCCTATGTCGGTCTCGGGCCCGCCCACTCTGTCACGTGACGAGGACGAGGCGAGGCAGGTGTTCTACCAGCTCCAGGCGATCTCCGTGATGGAGGCTCTGGGCTTCGACAACGTGACGACCTGCGAGGGACGCTACCCCAGGATTATTGTGGATATCCAAGCGTTACGGGAAGGGAAGGACAACGTCTACATGACAGCCAACTACAGCTCGGACGTCAGCTCAAGTAGTGAGACAGCTAGACCCGCGGCGGCGGTGGTGGTGGCTCCACGAGATCAAACCCAGGGCAATCTTTTCGAACCGACTGCAGCATTACCCACGAAGCAAGACGAGGAGGTTATATCTAACAAATTTTGCTACACGCCGCTGTATCGCCCCTTCATGGCCCACAGCGATGGAGACCAGCAAGCAAACAGTTCCAGTGACTTGAAGTTCCCGCCTCCTAGAGCATCTTTGAGCCCTAGGTTTTGTCCACAGCTCCTGCAGCTCTACCGTGACATCTTGATCGGCAAAGAACCCCCGCTGCTGACCCTGTTCACCTGGATCCCCGATCCCATCGAAGACCAGTATCGACTGTCCAGACACATCATGCTGGATAACCTGGAGATGTTCAGACCCTTTATTCGCCCCGTGCTGGTGTCAGACCGCAGGCAGATCATGGCTATAGCGCACGGCAACGGCTGGCCTTGCCTGCCTATTCGCCAGCTCAGTCCGGATAACCTCCCCGTATTCAAACCCATCGCCGAGGATATTATGGCGCAGTTCAACTCAACGTTCTACGGCTACGCGCGCGCGACCTCCGCGTTCGATACGAGCCTGTTAGAGACTCTAATCGCAGTCAAGCACAAATTGCTGGACGGACGCGCTAACACTCGACCCCCTGAGCACACTAACGAAGTACCAAACCCCGCATCTCACACAACTCAGCAACAGCAACAACCACCGCCAGAACTTCGGCAGTCCACACTCGCTCCTTCCCCACCCGTGATCATCTACGGCTCGGCCATGTACAAGAACAACCTGCAGACGGTCAAGACGTTCCGAGACCTGGGACACCAGGCCGACCAGAGAGGCCGCACAGACTGGCCCGATCGGGAATCTCCCTTGGTCTATTTCCTGCACACCAAGATGGACGTGTCCGACCTACCGCCACTCAAGATCGAGGACAAGTTCCTTAACCCTTTCCTGGTGACCCGGTCTCGGATGAAGGGTCACGTGACGGTAGACGCGAGCAGGACGCTGCTGTGCCTGATGAACAACGTGAAGCGGCGACGGCCCGCTTGGAACCGGGTGGACCTGCCCACCGAGACACGTGACCTCAAGTACAACTCGCGATTGGCTGCGGCTTACATCCGGGCCACTACACAACGCCTGCCCGGGAAAAATATAACAATGGATTTTGATAAGGGGGGTAATATTTTGTTCCAAGGTGTGTGAAACAATGTTTTATTAGTTTTCCTCCCCTGTTTAAACTTTAATTTTACTTTTACATTGCTTTGTTATTGACTATTTCTTTTCAAATTCTACTCAGGGTTTCTTGTTTAATAATCGTTTTTGTAGAACGTTTCTTACAATAAAATGATACTTGATGTTATAATTAGTATTTGAAAAGTCTATGCTGTATGAATGTGATTACGCAAGATACGTTCTTAATCTTTGCAGCTTGAACTACTTGTAAAGTTGTATATGGAATTTGCACAAAGAGCACACACACACACACACACACGGAGGATATTGTTTTTGTTGTTGAGTTGGTTTAATGCATAACATCAGCACCATATAGGCTATTATGTAGACGGGCCCCAAGACTGACGTCTGACAATTTTATGTTCTGCCACACTTGAGACAGAGTGGGTATAGTGACACCGACTCAACCAGTAGGGAAAATGGACCTTTTGCGTCAGAAGTCGATGTTCTACCCCAGGACCACCGCGCCCCAACACAAAGAGGAAACCAATAATACACTAGAACAAAAAAGAATGAAAAGGATCAATCTAAGCTAAAAATACGAAGAATGAAAATGAAACAAATACTAATGGAAAAAAGAATATAACAAAGCACCTGCAGAAGAGAGTGATTCTAGGTTTGTCGCTAAGGTTTGCAGTAGCTCAGAATTGGGTTTGGTCAGAAAACAGAAATTAAAAAAGAATTCAAACACATTATTGTACATGGCTGTACACATTGGGAACAGATTTATTA
>RQTK01001191.1:41333-61440 GCA_003991915.1 Elysia chlorotica | reverse complement strand
TTGTTGTTATTATTTTCATTATTATCATTTTTAATTTTACTGCTACTTATATCATTGTTCATGATTTAAAAAATATACAGAGACAGTACAAAAACCTTAATTTTGTTTTGACGTCACAATTTTTTTAAATTATTAAATTCTACCTCTAGGGTTACCTCACATAACTTCAACCGATGCAAAACATTGATCGATGCTCACTAAACGCATCCTAAGGCCATAACCAGACTGCCGCTGATGGCTGGGGTGGGGCTGTGGTTGTGACTGTGGGTTCTTTATGGAATCTTCTTGTTTTTCTATTTGAGCAAGTAAGGCTAAAAAAAGAATAGGGTTTCATACGGAAGCCACAGCCCTACCCCAGCCACTAGCCTCAGTCTGGCTCTGGTCTAAAAATAGCAATATTGGTTTGACTTTAGTGAAACAAAAACATCGGCCGAAGTTAAGTGAGGTTACCCGTTACGTCACATGTTACAAATTCAAAGGAACATGTAGATTTCCCAACAAAATCAAAACTTTAAATATCGTAATCATTTCTGTACAGACGATATAAATGTTATACGAATTACAAACAACACAAACGAGCAAATAAACAAAATCGAAAGCCAAATAGGTAACTCGTCATAAGAACATTTTTAAATTGGTTTATTCGCGTTATCTCCCTTCTTCAAGAGAGCAAAAAAATAAACATCTTTTTTTATTTTCATCATTATACTTATACCTCTAACTACTAAAAAGGGAAAAAAATTCGGCGCTACAAATTCTCAAAAACACACTCAAAGAGATTTAAAAAAATTAAATCTAAGAATAAACTATAGAAGCTCTTAATTTCATTTATATACGAAACTCGTCAGTTAAACAAGGAGTAATGTCTTCGTATATGACTACTGGCAAAAACGTTTATAAAACCAGCAAGGATAGATTTTTACAAACAAATAAGGTAATAAACTGGATATGAGAAATGACACGGAATTGTAAATAAATATACAGGAATGTATGGATTAAAATTACATGTTTTAACATTAACAATCATTTGGCACTTTTTTTTTATTGTACACAAGTCATGGATTACTATAGTAGTCCTTGATACAAGTACATGTATAAGAATGTGAATGCATCTAGAGTTACAGAACTTACTTAGAAGACACAAACCCTGCTTTAGGTTTCAGGTGATTCACCAGGCTAGATGTTGACTCCAGTTGGTTAAACGTCCAATATCAGCACTACATATACATAGGCTATATTGTGGACGGGCCCCAAGACTGATGTCTCAAAGCTTTTATAATCTGTCCCACTTGATACAATAGAGGAGAGACCAGGACTTCCTATCATTATCAGCCTGAGGCATTATACTGACACCGACCCAACCAGTTACAGGGTATGAAACCGGACAAATACAATTTTGTCGTAGTGAGATTCGAACTTCGGGCCTCCCGATCTGGAGATCAAGGCTCTACCACTTTAGCCAGTTTGCCAATCCCCCTGTCAGAGAGAACATAGAGAGCGCAAAATGAAAGAAAAGAAAACAAGATAATTATAGATCTTCGAAATAACACTATGGCGCTTTTCCTAATTAGACATCTCTCATGTTTTCCAACAAATCGAAATAATTTTTAGTCACCTCTCAGCTAATACCATGCACACACACACACACACACACACACACACATACACACACACACAAACACAAAATAACAACAACCTCAAATCATAAATAAAAATCACGAGTTACTATACGTTTAATACAAGACAGGTTTTTGTTAGCAAATAATACCTTTTTTGTGGGCAGAGCTTTGTTAGAAATATAGATTCTCCATTAAAATATATAAAAAATGTGACCACTGTGCAGAAATAACAGTAATAATTTATTATTCTGTACACACTGGGCGGAGAGAGAGAGAGAGAGAGAGAGAGAGAGAGAGAGAGAGAACAGGAGAGTGGGAGGGATGTAGGGACTGATACAGGAGGGTGAGGAGAGAGAAGAGAAAAGAGTTAACGAAAGAGAGTGAGAGATGTGTGTGTGAGAGAGAGAAGAAAGAAAATAGGTTCAGAAAGAGAGAAAGAGAGAGAGAGAGAGAGAGAGAGAGAGAGAGAGAGAGAGAGAGAGAGAGAGAGAGAGAGAGAGAGAGAGACTGGGCCAGCAGATCCATATGGGTCAAGCCTCCCATTAAATCGATCGACACGTTTTTTGCTTGTCTTGGTCAGGCCTCTAGCCACCCAGGACAACTTGAGGCCTCATAGAGGATCGAAGCGTGTTGGAGTGAAGGAGTCAGTTAGTAAATGAGTGAGGGAGTGAATGAGTGAGTGAATAAATGAATGAGGGAATGGGTGAGTAAGTGAGTGAATGAATGAGTGAATGGGTGGGTGAATGAATGAGTGAGTGAGTGAATGAATGAATGAGGGAGTGAATGAATGAATTATTGCATGAGTGAGTGAGTGAATGAGTATGTGAATAAGTGAGTTAGTGAATGAAGGAGTGAATGAGTGTGTGAGTGAGTGAGAAAAGGATTGAGGGAATAAGTGAATGATTGAATGAACAAATGAGTGAGTGAGTGAATGAATGTATCATGTCCTTTATGTGCAAAACTGCCTTATAATGTGTGTGAATGGCTGATAAATTGTATCGTCTTAACTATGTAAAGCGCTTTGAGCCGGCTATGCTGGGATAAAGCGCTTTATTATTATTATTATTATTATTATTATTATTATACTGACACCCGCCAAACCAGTAGGTAACTAAATTGGACAAATTTATCAATTTTGTGTCCGAATGTGTGTTTCGAACAGACAGGGAAACCAACGCTCAATCACTTCCGTCAGTCCCATCTCAAAAATGAAAACAAATTTGTTGATTATAAGTTTATAATGGTAAGATCCCCATAATTATACGCCTATAGGGAAATGAGACCACCTGTTACTAGATCTAAATCAGGACTACAGTTCATAGCTTGTGAAACTTGACACTGACTGCGCTCTGACTTACTGAGTTACTCACTAACCTAACAGTTCTGTGCCATAATGAAGAGCGTGGCTGTGTGACTTGGGTTTCGAAAGCTACAGAGTGCACAATGTAAAACACCAGGTATATATACAGAGAGAGAGAGAGAGAGAGAGAGAGAGAGAGAGAGAGAGAGAGAGAGAGAGAGAGAGAGAGAGAGAGAGAGAGAGAGAGAGAGAAGAGAAGAGAGAGAGAGAGAGAGAAGAGAGAGCAGAGAAGAAGAGAGAAGAAGAGATAAGAGAGAGAGGGAGAGAGAGAGAGAGACAGAGAGAGGAAGGGGGGGGGGGTAAATGGAAAGAGAAATAATGAACGAGAGATAGAGAGTGAGAAGTTTAAAAATATATTTTTTACATGTGTAGCAGTACGTGTAGTTCAGTTCAACCAGAGACTATCGACTAAATGAGACGATTCACAAAAAGAGCTCATACTCACAGTGCTGTTGATACGGGGATCTAGCGTGACTTATTATTGTTATTAAGTCAGTTGACCAACCTTAAGCCTGAGGTTTTACTAAGGTTTAAAGAAGGAAGCAACCGCCTTAATCACCCAAACCTACATAATAATGCAAAATCCTCCCCGTGAAACCTCTCACTTTGTCACAGTCTCTGGTTCAACTACTTTGTGTTATACTGACAGCAAATCAAGCATTACGACACGGCACCCAAGCGGATAAATAAATTAATGTTTGTTCGTCGTGGGTTCGTTTCGAACCGGTGAACTCCTAATTGTAAGACCAACGCTCTACCACTTTCGCCACTTTGATGCCTATTGTAGTTTTTTTTTTCTTTTTTTCTTGGTTTTGTTATCCTTTCGCTACTGTTAGATGTACTGTTGTATTTTTATATAATAAAATTGTTTTAACACTAACTGGGTTACAATCAAAACTAAAACACGGCTTGGAGCTAACATAAGACGTTGATTTTACCAAGTACCTTAAGTTCCATAGTTTTAACTTGTACAACCATGATGAATATGCCAAAAAAGTACATTACAATAATTATAATACAATACAAATTATTCAAACAATCTAAAAGTGAATTTGGAAACGCTTAACTGTAAATTTTCGTGGTTACTATAAAGACCATTTATAACAGTCGAACAGAATGAAGAGTGTGTGCACCAAACTGTACCTGTGGTATACCGTTCGTTTAAAATATACATGTGCCTTCACAGAAGGTTACAATAGTACTTAGGGAAATAATAGAGACTTTTTTGTCCCAATCTTCTTCTGATGCGAAGAATCTTTCATATTTAATCTTTACAGCGTCGTTCTGCTTACCCAGCATTGAATTGCTGTGGCCCTCTAAATATTTTATTAAATGTTTATTTCACACATAATTCAAATAGCAAAATTTGATATGCATTTTGTGCAATGCTTGTCGGTATTCTAAAAAAAAAAATATTAAAAAAAGTAAAGCAGAATCACAGTTTTTGGCTGGGCTATTAAATTTGTCTATATAAAATATCAAACAGCGCTCTATACAAATGGAATGTCATTGAAATCAACTATCTGGAATGTCCAGAGTTTGATGCTAAAAACAGGCTTCCGGTAGTCTACTACAATTATAATTATGTTGTGTGTTTACTTCTTCGATATGCTTAATTTCTGTCTCTCATCTATACATACAGAGCTCTTTAAATTATGGAATGTCATAGAAATCAATCATCTATCTACAATATCCAAAATTGGATACTCGAAGTCAAAGTTACACTTTCGATAGCCTACTGTAGTAAATATGTTTCAACTCCTCAACAGGCTAAACTTCTGTCTCTTTAAGCTATGGAATGTCATAGAAATCAACAATCAGAAGTGTCCAAAGTTAAATTCTGAAAAACAAGCCTACTATTGTAACTATGCATTTCGCGTTTATCTCTCCAAAAAGCTGAATTTCTGCCTCTTCTCTACAATTCAGTCATGGAAAGCATTCTTACGTTTTGCATCAAATTAGGATGCGTGAATATTCTAGACATAATATTATGGGCACATTAAAACTTGGCAAACTGAGAAGGAAGACTGGGCAATTCACCGACGCATCCAGACAGTTGTTTTGATACTACCCTTTCACAATTACTTTATAAAGAAAAGATCATGACAATTTTGGGAAGACCATAAACAACCATCATAAAAAATGTAATCCTGGAATTGAAAATAACAGAGTCATAGGTACACAATTCATACAAAACAAAATAAAAAAGAAAGAGGAATAAGACGTCATTCGTTGCAACAGACATCAGGCTATTTTGATTACAAAAAAATTATACTCGCTTTAAAATTATAACAATTTTGTTAATTGTTTGAGTGTGTAAGCGTGTGGTTTGTGTGTCAAAAAAGCGTATAATCATCGATATAATTTAGGTACACACCAAGTAAATATACCAATTTTTTACAACAAGGATTATTATTACAACTAGTTAGAAAGTCTTGTAACAAAAAATGTTGAAAACATACACTACAACAAAAATAAGCAATCTTAACAAAAAACAATAAAAATATATCACCCACATCATAACTCAAAACAAATGTATAATGATATGTGAACTAGAAAACATCTATATGAAAAATGGGTCAAATGTGGGAGATATTACATTTTATCAAAAAACCTATACAAAAATTAATAAGTATTACAATATTCTTATTACAAAAAGGTATTGGAAAGTTTAAGCCTTTCTCTTTTCTATCAATTCAAAGATAATTGAGATACACACACACACACACACATCTGAGAATTGTATGTGACTTCCGTTAATCTGAGTCCTAACTATCCAGGAGTTAGTCAGCAGGCTATATTATGGACGGGTCCCTGTGTTGACCTCTGACAATTTTACATGCTACAACAATTAGAAAGCGCGGGTATACCACATCAAATTACAACCAGGAAAACCAACAAAACCAACGCTCTACCCCCCCCCCCCCCACACCACACACCCCCACACCAACCACTACCCCTCCCCCCCCACACACACACACACACTCACACACACACCTTTCTACAGACACACACACCTGTTGATGATGATGATGATGATGATGATGATGATGATGATGATGATGATGATGATGATGATGATGATGATGATGATGATGATGATGATGATGATGATGATGATGATGCATAATGCTGATGGTGACGATTACTTTAATGGACCCTTTTAGCGTACAGCAGTAGAAATGTAGCATTATTTTTAAAAAAAATGTCGAAAGCATGAAAGGTATCTTTTCTTCAGCAGTTCTCTCAGATAGATACCGGTAAGTGAAAGAATGTGAACATTCGAAACCGGGCAAATACTTTTGTATTAACAATTAGATCACCATGTATTTTTAACCCATCTAGCTTGAAACTGTCTTTGAGCAGCTTGCGCAGTTAAACGTGGGCGCGGTAGCCCTGGGGTAGAACACCGGCCTACAGTACAGAAGGTCCGTTCTTCGAACTCCATTCTAGTAGCCCTTTTTTCGCTGCTGCTTTAATCGGTGTCAGCATAATGTGACCGATCAAGTTTCGGGTATCCCGTCGCCGTAGCCCTGGGGTAGAACATCGGCCTACAATACAGAAGGTCCGTAGTTCGAGCCCCACTCTGGCGGGCCTGTTTTCCCTGCTGCTTTGATCGGTGTCAGCATAATGTGATCGATCAAGTTTCGGGTATCCCACTGCGGTAGAACATCGGCCTACAATACATTAGGTCCATAGTTCGAACCCCACTCTGGCGGCCCTGTTTTCACTGCTGCTTTGATCGGTGTCAGCATAATGTGACCGAATCAAGTTTCGGGAATCCCACGCTGGGGTCCCGTCGCCGTAAAGGACTTTCCGTAAGACCAGGAAAGAGCTTAGGTTCTCAGAACAAAAAGTTGCTAGGTGAGGCCACCCCGTATGGCTCTTCGTAACCCTGAAAGGTTAGACACCGTTATAACACCATTGGTGGTCAAGGGCATGCTATTGTTGAGTTGAGTAGGTTTAACGTCCAACAATTCAGTGGCAAAGACATTACGGTTTGGGTTGGGTTAGTTTAACGTCCAACATCAGCACCATATAGGCTATATTGTGGACGGACCCCAAGACTGACATCTGACAAATTTATGTGCTGCCACACACGAGACAGGGCGGGGATACCATGACTCCTGCCTCAGCCGATCACATTAAACTGACACCGGCCCAAGAGCGTAGTGGTCTAGTGGTATAAACATGTTTGCTTTAAGTGGCAAGGCGATTTGTTGCCGATGCATCTATAAGCCGAAGGTTCTAATCCCACAAAGTGCAATCATTGTGTGGCCATTTTTATCAAAAAGAACATACCTATACCACTTTGGAAAAATACCTAAAAAAAATTTTAAAAATTCCAGAATGTACTTATAACCGACCCAACCAGTAGGGAGCGAAATTGCCAGGGCTCGAATTCAGACTTTTTGCGTCGGAAGCCTATGTTCTACCCCAGGGCCAACGCGCTCCCCTCAAGGGTATGCATATAATTATACATTGTAGTATGTAACAAAAACATACATCTGTCAATTATGCAACTTTTTCGAATAATGCTGATATCTCAAACTTGCATAATTAATTTAGCAAGATCGGCCTCATACCAATACCCTGGAACAAACATTCCTCAAATCTCCCTTTCTTTTTTTTTTTGGTTGTCTCACATACTAGGCGTTAGAACGAGTTATAGTTCAAGGTTCTTGATTCCTTAAACATAGGGCCGCAAACTTGGCATAAGAGCTGAAGCTTGTATTTAAGTTACGTCAGCACAGTAACGTTATTTACGGTACGTCAGCACAGTAACGTTATTTACGGTACGTCAGCACAGTAACGGTATTTAAGGTACGCCAGCACAGTAACGGTATGTACGGTACGTCAGCACAGTAACATATTGTGCCCATGATTTCCTAGACAGGTATTGAAAAGAAAAAATCACAGTTTATCTATGGCAGGATCTCCCCTCTGGAGCGTACATTTAACCATTTATTTACCGTATCCCAAACAACGCTCCATTGCGAATTGTAGCGCGTCAACCTTTGGTGTCGTCCAAAACCTTGCAGTGGAAGAAGCGACTGCGGCTAAAAATAGAGCCACAATTTTTCTTGTAAAAATCCTTGAAGTAACAGGAAGGTTTTAGCCCTTAACTTCTTTTGTCGTCCAAACCATTGGAGCAGCAGAATGGCTTTAGCCCTTAACTTCTTTTGTCGTCCAAACCATTGGAGCAGCAGAATGGCTTTAGGCCCACCTCCGCCAACACTATAGACTGCGACTACGAATAGAAGCTCAACATTAATATCTTGTCTTCAAATCCATACACTAGCACTTAACTGATCTTGACGTCCAAATCGTTGTAGTAGCAGAATAGCTTTAGCCCTTAACTTCTTCTATCGACCAAGTCATTGCATAAGGGCTTTAGACCCAGCTCCTCCAACACTATAGACTGCAGCTAAGAATAGAAGTTCAACATTTGTGTTCAAATCCATACACTAGCACTCAACACTCAACTTTTCTTGTCGTCCAAATCCTTGCAGTAGCAGAATGGCTTCAGGCCCGGCTCCTCCACACACATGGACTGCGACTACGAATAGAAGCTCAACATTAATATATTGTCTTCAAATCCATACACTAGCACTCAGCACTCAACTGTTCTTGTCGTCCAAATCCTTGCAGTAGCAGAATAGCTTTAGCCCTTAACTTCTTCTATCGACCAAGTCATTGTTTAGCCCTTAGCTTATTTTGTCGACCAAACCATTGGAGCAGCAGAATGGTTTTAGGCCCACCTCCGCCAACACTATAGACTGCGACTACGAATAGAAGCTCAACATTAATATCTTGTCTTCAAATCCATACACTAGCACTTAACTGATCTTGACGTCCAAATCGTTGTAGTAGCAGAATAGCTTTAGCCCTTAACTTCTTCTATCGACCAAGTCATTGCATAAGGGCTTTAGACCCAGCTCCTCCAACACCATAGACTGCGGCTAAGAATAGGAGCCCAACGTTTCTTGTTTTCAAACCCACACTCTAACACTCAACTGTTCTTGTCGTCCAAATCCTTGCAGAAGCAGAATGGATTTAGACCCAGCTCCTCCAACACCATAGACTGCGGCTAAGAATGGGAGCCCAACGTTTCTTGTTTTCAAATCCACACACTAACACTCAGCACTCAACTTTTTTTGTCGTCCAAATCCTTGCAGTAGCAGAATGGCTTTAGGCCCAGGCCCTCCAATCACATAAACTGCGGCAAAGAATAGAGGCTCAACATTTCTTGTCTTCAAATCCACACACTAGCACTCAACACTCAACTTTTCTTGTCGTCCAAATCCTTGCAGTAGCAGAAAGGCTTTAGGCCCAGCTCCTCCAAACACCATAGACTGCGGCTAAGAATAGAAGCCCAACGTTTCTTGTCTTCAAACCCACACACTAACACTCAACTGTTCTTGTCGTCCAAATCCTTGCAGTAGCAGAATGGCTTCAGGCCCGGCTCCTCCACACACATGGACTGCGGGCCGAGCCGGTACTTTTTCCCCCCGGCGACAACTCGGTCCGCGATGTATTAGTATTACTGTCACCCGCACGGCTAGGGTTAGACCCGACCTCTAGCAGCTTAGAGAACGGCGAGTCACGCGTGTCCCCCGACCGCGGCGGCGATGTCGCATCCACATCGTCCTCATGATCCTCCACCTCCAAGTCCCGAGCCAGGGTGACCGCCATGGCGCTTCGAACCGCCGCCAGGTTGAGCTGATGGCAAGCGTGCCGCGCGCGGGACGTCTTCTCGGAGAGCAGCAGCGCGAACTCGAAGGCGAGCAGCCTGACGAGCGGGTCCTGGGAGTCCACGGGCGTGAGCCGGTTACAGGAACACCACTGGAAGTCGATACCCGCGTCTCGGCACGTCCGCTCTCGGGGGATCTCCCGGAACAGGCTCGTGCTGCGGGGTGGTGGAGAGGAGGAGGAGGAGGAGGACGAGGAGGACGAGGAGGAGGAGGAGGAGGAGGAGGACGAGGAGGACGAGGAGGACGAGGAAGAGATTGGAAGTTTTGGTGATATACGCTGTCTTCCCGAGTCAACAGAAACCTCGCCTTGCAGCACTGGAACCGCCGTTCCGTCGCTCCGAATCGGAACAGGAACCGAATGAGCCGGGCGACGATCCTGGAACCCGAACCGTTCGGGGTTTTCTCCGCCTCCGTCAAAGTAGAGAATATGCCGCAAGGTGGCGTAGATGTCGAAGTGCGAGGTCAGCCTGTTCTGATTGGTCGTCAGGGCGCGGTCCACATCCGGGTACTTGCGCAGGAACCAGGGCGGGAACACGAGCAGACAGAACGGCATCCGGTCCTCCATCGTGCCCACTATGGTCCGCCTGGGGAGAGGGAAAAACAGGTTTGAGTGTATAGGTTTTGGAAAATAGGTTGGGTTTAAAGATTTCAGTATACATGTACAGGTTTTAGTACATAGGTTCAAGAACATAACTTTGAGACATAGGTTTAAAGGTGTCAGTATGCATGTACAGGTTTGAGTGTATAGGTTTTGGAAAATAGGTTTGGGTTTAAAGGTGTCAGTATGCATGTCCGGGTACTTGCGCAGGAACCAGGGCGGGAACACGAGCAGACAGAACGGCATCCGGTCCTCCATCGTGCCCACTATGGTCCGCCTGGGGAGAGGGAAAAACAGGTTTGAGTGTATAGGTTTTGGAAAATAGGTTGGGTTTAAAGATTTCAGTATACATGTACAGGTTTAAGTACATAGGTTCAAGAACATAACTTTGAGACATAGGTTTGAGAACATCGTGTTGACCATAGGGTTGGGTATATACTAGGTTTGAGGGCATAGGTTTGAGTTTAAAGGTTTGTGTGCAATGTTTTGAGTGTATAGGTTTGCGTGCATAGGTCTGAGAACATTGTGTTGACTATAGCATTGAGTATATTCTAGGTTTGAGAGCATACGTTCGAGTTTGAAGGTTTGCGTGCATTGGTTTGAGTGTATAGGTTTGTGTGCATAGGTCTGAGAACACACAATTATTTGACACATTGGTTTGAAAAGAAACAAGGGTTAAAAACAGGTTTGGGTAGGTTTGACTTTGAGAACATCGTTTTAAAAATACAGGTTTGAGAACATTTTCAAGGTTAAGAAAACAGGTTTACGTTTGAAAGCCTAGGTTTGCGAACACTTTGAGTACACTTGTTGCATTTCTAAACATAAGTTCAAGAACACAGCTTTGAGAACGTAGGTTTCAGAACCTTTGGGGGATACGGGGTTGAAAACACAGCTTTGATAACACAAGTATGGTTTGGGTGCACAGATTGACGGGCGAACATGCAAAACCAGGCAGATAATTCGACAGAAAGATAGAAAGAAAAAGAAAAACAACATCAGGCAAACAAATAGACAGAGGATATTCCGACAAACAACTAAGGAGAAAAGACGGATTGTCTTCTGTAGATGTTTCATTTGCCATTTACTTTAAATTCCTTCATTTTCATTAACCTGTTTTACAAACAGATACTGAAATTGTGATCTTCCTCCATCAGATTGCTACAGGGTCGCCATACTTAGCGGGCTTGTGTATGTGCATGTGTGTGTGTGTTTGCATGTTAGCATAAATATATACTTTCCTTTACCATATGTTTGTCTTACCGTGTACATTTGCAACCATGGTACACATGTACGTTAAAATTGCCTAGCGCTGGCAACTAATATTCCGGATTTGGGGGAGAATTCTACGCCGTATGGAGTCTAACATTTTTAACATAATATGTTAAATAATTAACAGACATAATAATATTTTGTGTTGACATTGTGAAATTAAAATCATTAATCCAAGTATACACAACCAAGATAAATTTCCTTGTGCGATAATCAAGCCTTATCTAGATTACTGATTGGACGGTACCAGCCTGCGCCAAGGTAGTCATTGATTATTGACGTGCGTTTATTGGTCATGTTCTTATTGCTGTCGACCAGAGCTGCAATGATTGACCATGACCTAGTGCTAGCGGTTAGATTGTCCAGGTCTCCCTGGTTCAATCTTTATCTGTCTGTCTCTCTCTCTCTCGCTCTGTCTCTGTCTCTCTCTCCCTATAGATAGATAGATAGATAGATAGATAGATAGATAGATAGATAGATAGATATATTTATTTATATTATATATAATTATTGTTATAGGCCCGTCTCTCGGCCCGTCTCTCTTTCTTTTTTAATTTCTACCTTTCAGTCTGTCTGTCTGTCTGTCTGTCTGTCTGTCTGTCTGTCTGTCTGTCTGTCTGTCTCTGTCTGTCTCTCTCTCTCTCTCTCTCTCTCTCTCTCTCTCTCTCTCTCTCTCCCTTGACCTCCCTCCCCGGTCTCTGGTCCCGTCAGAAGAACCACACTTGGTCAAGTTTTTATCAACTCTCGACATGCCACCTCGACCACTGGAATAGCTCCAAAGGGAGACGACAAAGTCGACAACTCGCAAACTTAATTTGTATAATGTTCCTTGTCATTTCTATTATACTCCAAATCTTCAGTATTTTAAAACAGATAGTACAGTTTACAACTGAGGTGCCGAACTGGGCATCGACAATCCGTTGTTAGAATGACAAGTTTTCCAAGCCAGCGGCCATACAATATTATCAGATACACCAGGTTTAGCTTAGTCTCACATTATTCGGTTGGATAAGAGTTAAGACAGCCGGCGTAGGTGTTGTTGAGTTGTTTTAACGTCCAGCGTCAGCACTGTCTATATAAGCTATATCGTGGACGGACCCCAATACTGACGTCTGTCAATTTTGTGTGCTGCCACACACAAGACAGGGTGGGGATACCATGTCTCCTGTCTCAGCCAGTCACATTTAACTGACACCGACCCAACCAGTTGGGAGCGAGATCGCCAAGGCTCGAACCACGGACCTTCTGCGTCGCAAGACGATGTTCTACCCCAGGGCTACAAGTAGTCATGGTATCCCCGCCCTGTCTCGTGCAAAAATATCAGACGCCAGTCTTGGAGCCCGTCCACAATATAGCCTATATAGCGCTGATGTTAGACGTTAACCCAACTCATCTAAACTCAACTCGACCCGCTCTTGACCTTGGCTTATTGGACACCTTCCGGTTTATCAGATCCGGTCTCAAGTTGACGTCTGCTCAAAACTGCACTGCTTTATCTCCCTGTTATTTACAATGGAGTTAGAAAGTTGAAGTATTGAGCCGACTCTAAGTGTATGCTGTTGGTCAGTTTCTTCAAGATAAGGCTTCGGGTTTTCCCCCTAGGTTGATTAGTCTGGAGCTCGCAACCCTTGACGTGCTGATCATGGGGGATTTATGTGGGGAAACTTGGTATACACGCGTGTAAACACTTTAACACTTTAAGCACAACACGTCAAGATTTTACTAATATTGTGTGATTCGAGGGCTACGCACTGTTTGAAGCGATGTGCTTCAAGACTTCAGGATTGTGTGCTGCGCACAAAGTTATCTGTCCGTGGTGAAAATTGTGATTGAAAGTATCAAAAGTTGCAACAGAAAATGTCAAAAGTTGAAAAAAATTACAGGGCAATTAATTTTTAGCCTACAAGGTTCAATTAAAACAAATACAGCCAACGCAAATCAAAACAATTTAAGTTAGTAGTTTAGTTTTTTGTTTTTTTTTAAATAAATATCTTGTTTTGTTTTGTTACGGGCAGCATGCGTCATCACTGAAAAGGGAGAGAGAGATTGGGGGGGGGGGGGGTATAGGTGGGGGACTACCAACAGAAAGGAATAACAGTGCATGCTATTTTAGACTCCTAGCGTCAGGTGTAGTGTTGTATTACGATGTTCTAGAAAGGGGCGAGTTCAGTTGAGTTGGTTTAACCGTCCAACATCAGCATTATATAGGCTATATTGTGGACGGGCCCCAAGACTGACGTCTGACAATTTATGTGCTGGCACATACGAGACAGGGCGGGGATACCATGACCCCTGTCAGAGCCGGTCACATTATACTGACACCGATCCAACCAGTATGGGAAGAACGGCGAGAGCATGGACAATTTAAAACGACAAGATATCATGGAACCGTCAATATAAAATTAATGAGGAAACATAGGCGTATTGAAAATGCTAGACGAGTACGTCAAATAAAACTGCGACAAATTCTTATTTAAAGGGAAGAAGGGGGAAAAAGGGAGTGGGACTCTTTGTTGTATTATAAGTCGCGTCAATTATAATTAAAAATCGAGCTGAAGATGAAGTATGACAGTCTGGTCATAGAATTGGTTGGTTACATTCCGAGAAGAATTTCTGTTTGATATTCTAAGCCGCGGACCGTAAGGTAGCCTCTTCTTTTTGGCGCAGAATAAAGTAATACCACAGATTATAGCTTTCGTGGGACATTTCACAAAAGAGGCGCACAGTGCTGTTAATACGGATGCTCGCTCTCTTTCTTTATTGAAATTAAGGCGGTTGAACAATCTTCAGAGTTTTTAGCCAGGTTTAAAGAAGAAAGCAGCCGGCTTAAATAATTATTCTTATCTACATACGTAAAATAATCCACGTGAATCATTTCATTATTTCACTCTCTGGTTTCCATCACCCCCTTTCTTAGGAAAAAAATCACACACACACACAACAACCCTGAACTAGAAAAAAAATTGATATTGTTAGCAGTTGTTAACAAAAATTACTCTCTCAGTATCAATTTGAACTATCTCCCGTGCCAATTTATGAGAAATATATCACTGTTACACTCATTACGCTAAAATGTTTTTTCTCTGATCATTTCGGTCACTTGGCCTGTTCTTTAGTAGGCCTTGGGCAGCAGAGATCTAATCCGTCCATTCACTGCCCAATAATAATTATCAGGCTTATCATTGGTCGGTCTTTACCACGCCAAGATCCGTCAGTTTATCAGAGATTTAAGAAGCGTTGGCTGCAGACTTTCAGGTAGCCAAAGCATGGAAGGGTAAAAAAGATCTTGTTTTGAGACAATCTCATGGGACTGAGTAGAAAAAAAAATATTGGGGAAGCATAGTCAAGATTCCAATTGATGATTGAGTACGCCAAAGACAACAAATAAAGATGCATGCCTATTTAAAGAAAAGAAAAAGAAAAAAGGGAGGGAGTGGCGGGTCAGATGATTATTGTTATAAATACGCGTCAAGACTAGTAATTGTGTGCACAGTTGTAGAAAGGGGCAGCAGAGATCTACGCTGCCTATTCACTGTCTAACTAAATCATGTATCATCGATCGCTCTTTACGTCCACAATATAACCTATATCGTACGGATGTTGGACGTTAAACCAACTTAACAACAACAACCACACCAGGATCCGTCAGTTTACCAGAGGTTTGAGAGTCGCGGGCGTGCATTCTCTCAAGTAACCAGAGCATGGTTGTTGTTGTGTTGATTTAACGTCAAACGTCAGCACTATATATGGGCCATAAGATTGACGTCTGACAATTTTATCTGCTGCCACACACGAGACTGGACGGAGTTGAGTTGAGTTGAGATGATTTAACGTCCAACATCATTATATAGGCTATATTGTGGCCGTCCCCAAGACTGATGTCTGACAATTTTATGTGCTGCCACACACGAGACGGGGATACTATGACTCCTGTCTCAGCGAGTCACATTAGACTGAAACTGACCCAACCAATAGAGGACGACATCGCAAGGGAACCACGTACCTCCTGTGTCGGAAGCCACTGTTCTACCCAAAACGAACCACGAAAACGTGAAGATGTGCAAACGATCTTTAAAATTATGAGTCTAACTCCATAGCGACTGGTTTGGTAGGCACTGGGCTAGACAGAAACGCAACATGTGACTTCTCTCCTTGGTGCAGGATAAAGTATCCCTCTCCCGGGGCGCGGTGGTCTGGGGCAGAACATCGGCTTCCGGCGCAAAAGGTCCGGGTTCGAGACCTGGCGATTGCGCTCCCTACTGGTTGGGTTGATGTCAGTTTAATGTGTCCGACTGAGACGGGAGTTATGGCATCCCCGTCCTGTCTCGTGTGTGGCAGCACATAAAGTTGTCAGACGTCAGTCTTGGGGCTCGCCCACAATATAGCCTATTTAATGCTGATGTTGAACGTTAAACCAATTGAACAACTCAACAACCCCCTCCCCTTTCCCGAAAAAAGTACACACATTGAAGTGCACTAAGCTATGTCTACAAACAATAATGATATTAAGCGGACCGCGAGAAAACATTCTACTCAGAAAACTTGCAGGAGATGTGTGGAGATCTTAGAGCTAGGGGAAAAAATTCAATCATGTAGTCTTCCCACCTGGTGGCAGGTTGGCCAGGTGTCAGTCAATGTGACTTACAGACAGAAGTAAAGGTAGATTCCATCTCTGCTCTATCTGTGCGGTAGCGCGTAAAACTGTCAGACGGTCGTTTTGTGACAGTCAATAGGTATTCCCAACATTATAATTATACATAGCCTAGTTGTTGACGATGGACGTGGGGGCGAACTGGCTCAGGGGCGTTGGTCTCCAGATCGGGAGGTCCGCGGTTCAAACCCCACAATAGAGATTTAGTTGTCCCATTTCGTCCCCTATCACTGAACTGGTTGGGTCGGTATCAGTATAATGTGACCGGCTGAGACAGGAGTCATGGTATTCCCGGCTGTCTCGTGTGTGGCAGCACTTGAGATTGTCAGAACACAGTCTCAAATTACCAGATGTTGGTCTTAAGACAATATAGCCTACATGGTACTGACGATGGACTCTAAGCAAAAAAAAACAAACAACAAAAACAAACAAGCAACAAAAACAACAACAACAACAACAACAACAACAAAACAACAAAAAACAACCCCCATCCACTTCAAAAAAATATATAAAATAAAAATAACATAAAACCGCCCTCCACCAATATTCATGAGTAGATGACAATCGCTAGAGTGACTGGTCTGTGAAAGGGCTGGCAGGTGACCATGCTCTAGATTGGCTTGAGGGTACATTGTGCTCAGAGAACCATGTCCATGTCACTCCAGTCACAGTGCTCTGGGGACACGATAGCGCTCTGGTTAGAGCATTGGCTTCCGTCGCGATGTGTCCGCGGTTCGAGTCCGAGATCTAGTGAACACGTTACTGCCGACTGGTTTGGTCGGTTGTCAATATAATGTGAACGACAATCATTTTTCATCAATATAGGCTCTGACGCTATGATCGTAGAGTGCACCGTATCAGCCAATCATTACACGCTTTGACACTGTGGTCATCACGTGCTCGATCTTAGCCAATCAGTATAGGCTCTGACACCGTGTTTATCACGCGCTTTATCGTAGCCAATCAGTATAGACTCTAACACCGTGTTTATCACGCGCTTTATCGTAGCCAATCAGTATAGACTCTAACACCGTGTTTATCACGCGCTTTATCGTAGCCAATCAGTATAGGCTCTGACACTGTGGTCATCACGTGCTTTATCTCAGCCAATCAGTATAGGCTCTGACATGGTTACCTGTGCTGTTTTAGTCTTTCCTCCTTAAATATTGAATACAAAATGAAATATTCTGGACTAACGACATGTATATTGTATGCATTTATCTGGGATACAATAGGAGGGAAGGAGAGAGAGCAAGAAAGAGGAGGGAGAGAAGGAGAGAGACAGATAGACAGACAGACACACAGATTAACAGACAGATGAAAATCCAAAAATGAAATATGGAGAAACAAAAGTAACTGACGGCCATGCAGGCAAAATAGTTAATACAATACAAAAACACCAATTATCATTTTAAATTTTTTTTTATTAAGCGCTCCTCTCTCACCGTTTATAAATATATCCAGCGGCACTATTCGCTCTACTACTAATATCAGTATGTAGTTTGAAGCGTGTATATACTTTTAGCTACCTACAAATAATATTGAGCAACTCTTCTGACGATCATACGGTTAATATGTCCTATAAAGGACACCAGTCCAAAAGAAGAAAAAAAATTCCTCTCTCATTGTTTCTAACTAGCCCATGGTACATGTACTATTCTCTCAGCCAATAATATCGGTGCGGATTTCTAGATACCAACAAACCAATAGTCCACATTCCTCATCCTGAACATGAGTGTCCTGCTTCTGTACATTAATGCCTCGGCCTGTTTCGTTCTTTCAGAGGAAGAAAAAGTATGCAAACTTGTGTATATGGTTTTTGAAATTTCAATTATTGTGTTCTGTTTGTTCTGCGCTGCTCTTGGAGCCCATCCACAATATAGCCTATAATTATAGTTCTCATGTTGTACGTTAAACCAACTCAACAACATCCTCTCTAATTGTTTCTAACTAGCCCATGGTTCATGTACTATTCGCTCAGCCAATAATATCGGTGCGGTATGGTGTTTGAAGAGTATGAGATTTCTAGCTACCAACAAATCAATAGTCCCCATCCCTCATACTGAACATGAGGGCGCTGCTTCTGTACATTAATGCGCCAGCCTGTTTGTCTAGTTCTTTCAGAAATTATGCAACCTTGTGTATGTATTATTTTTTTTAAATATTTTATTCTGTTCGTTTTGCGCGACTTCGCCCCCCCCCCTTTACCCCAACCCTTTACCGCTCGTTCTGAACCTGTGGCCCTGGGGTAGAACATCGGCTTCCGACCCAAAAGGTCTGGGTTCGAGTGTTGGCAATTTCGTTCCCTACTGGTTGGGTCGGTGTCAGTATAATGTGACTGGTTGAGACAAGAGTCATGGTATCCACGACCTGTCTCGTGTGTGGCAGCACATAAAATTGTCAGACGTCAGTCTTGAGTCCCGTCCACAACATAGTTCTCATGTTGTACGTTAAACCAACTCAACAACAACATCCTCTCTCATTGTTTCTAACTAGCCCATGGTTCATGTACTATTCGCTCAGCAAATTATATCGGTGCGGTATAGTGTTTGAAGAGTATGAGAGTTCTGGCTACCAACAGGCTGCTTCAGGGTTGAACTCGCGCTCGAACATCCTGACAACGCTATCCTCAAAACAGACACATAAAAAACACAAAAAAACACAAAAAACCAGTAAGATTATGCCGGTTAGAAGTTTGCTGTCGACGTTTTATCACGGTGTCACCGACGACCTTGAGAGCCGCATGGGTTTTTTTTAAATAATAATAATAATAATAATAATAATAATAATAATAATAATAATAATAATAATAATAATAATAATAATAATAATAATAATAATAATAATAATAATTTTCATTAAATCGCGCTTTCCACCGAAGTATCAAAGCGCTTTACATTTTTTTTGTTTCAAATCAATTACCGTCACCATAATGGGAGAGAAAGCCTGAGAAGGAAACGGAGCGTGAAAACTCAATGCTGTCTTATTTGCATTCAGGTGGCTGTCACAAATAGACTGAATCAGATAAATTGGCATACATAAACCAACGCACGCAGTTAGGTGTCAAATATAGTAAAAAAAAAAATCACATAGATCGGCATAGAGCGCTAATCGGCTGAAGTGGACATGATCGATTCCAAAACCATACTCCCAAAATAACAAAATGAAAAACCGAATAAACATAACTAATGTGGACCAAACTAAACGTCCAAAATAAAGGGGGGGGAAACAACAACAACACCAACGACAACAATAACAACAAGAGCAACAACAACAACAACATCAACATCAACATCAACAACAACAACAACAAGAACAACAAAACAAAAAGACCAAAGACATGTCAAAATCGGACTCGAGCGAACATGTTTGGTTTTAATCTAAGGTTGAAGGTGGCTATTTTCATTCATCGGCTTCCGACGCAAAAAGTTCCGAGTTCAAGCCCTGGCGATTTCGCTCCCTACTGTTTGGGTCGGTGTCATTTTAATGTGATCGGCTGAGACAGGAGTCATGGCATCCCCGCACTGTCTCGTGTGTGGCAGCACATAAAATTGTCAGACGTCAGTCTTGGGGCCCGTCCACAATATATCCTATATAGTGCTGATGTTGGACGTTAACCCAACTCAACTCACTGGGACCCCCGTCTACAAAAGAGCTTTGCTGCTGACGGTGGACGTTAAGAACCAACTCACTTATTTTTATAGCTAAGTTCTCAAGAGAGTTCGATGGGAACCTAGTCAACCCACATCAACATACCCAGGACTTGTTCAGTAACTTTATCTATAACTATGGGCAGTTAAACGAAAGTTAAGAAAGCTATAAACCGGCCGGACCTTCCCTTCTCACAAAGAAAAT
>RQTK01001191.1:33136-41094 GCA_003991915.1 Elysia chlorotica | reverse complement strand
ATAATAATAATAATAATAATAATAATAATAATAATAATAATAATAATAACAACAACACTTGCTGCTGACATAGCACGTTAAAAAAAAACCTCCCCCGCCCCGACTTGACACGCCTACTACTAGATGTACGGCTGTAAGTACAACTCTGTAGTAACGTTACGACTCGTCCTGATATGTAAGAACAACAAGACTTACGACAAGTTGTAAGATACGGCAATATTGTGCTTTCGACCGAAAAAAACGTATACATTATTATACTACATTCATGTATTAGACACAACAGCAGCAATGGGTGTTGACGATTCGCTCCAATGCTTTAGGCTGACGACCTCGGACTACCCTCTTTCAATTACACAGTAGACCTCACATCAAAAGAAAACTTACCAGAGAAAAAGGTATCGACCAGTGGTTTCACACTGGACCTGTGAAAATCAATGGCCCTCTCTCTAGTGTTCTCTATAGAGGGAGGGAGAGAGTTCTCTCCCTATCTCCGTGTTTAACGACTCCTAGGTTTCGGGCACCGTTCCCCTGGAGGATCCTATACGTCGAGGTCCTCTTCATAATATGTCTCCCTTTCTCATTATATTTTGCTCTCTAAGACTATTTCTCTCTCCCCCCTCTCTCGCTGTTTCTCTTTTTGCTCCCTATTTTTTGTTCTCTCTCTCTCTCTCTCTCTCTCTCTCTCTCTCTCTCTCTCTCTCTCTCTCTCTCTCTCTCTCTCTCTCTCTCTCTCTCTCTCTCTCTCTCTCTCTCTCTCTCTCTCTCTCTCTTTCTCTGGCCCCGTCTGACTGTCTATCTCCGTCTCTGTCTGTCTGTCGCTCTCTCTCTCTTGCTCCCTATTTTCTCTCTCTCTCTCTCTCTCTCTCTCTCTCTCTCTCTCTCTCTCTCTCTCTCTTTCACTCCTTATTTTCCGTTCTCGCCCTTGCTCTCATTGTCTATCTCTCCCTCTCTCACTGCCTTTCATAGATTGGACCAGGTTTCTAAGACTACCTTGGACAATTATGCAGTAGACCTCACACCAAAAGAAAACTATCTGACCAAAGAAAGATATTGACCCGAGTCGTACACTGGACCTGTGAAAATCAATGGCCCTCTCTCCATGTTTGAGTCTCCTTGTCTAGTTATATCTTGATCTATAAGACTATCTACCTATTCTCTCTCCCCCTCTCTCTGTCTCTCTTTTTGTTCGCTATTTTTTGTTCTCACTCTCTCTATCTGTCTGTATGTCTCTATTTGTCTGTCTGTATATCTTTCCCTGTCTCTGTCTCTCTCTTCTCTCTTTAACTCCCTATTTTTCGTTCTATATCTCTCTGTCTGTCTGTCTGCCTGTCTCTCTCTCTCTGTCTCTCTCTCTCTCTTGCTCCATATCTTCCGTTCTCTCTCATTTACAGACATAAAATGTGTAAAGCGGTTCTAAAGTTATCGGTTAACTAACTTACTTCCGGGACAGTCCTCGTATCTGTTATTATATCGTCCTACCTGAAAAATGACCATTTCTTTCGACACAATTGTTTCGAGTAACTTGATCCGTCACTTTCTTCAGACTTCTGGCACTTAGTTATGTATTTCCGACCTTTTGCAGCACTAGAGTTTGGGTCCGCTCCATAATGTTTTGCATTAAGTATTTTGAGCTGTGCGGACATGTTTAGTACAATTCTCTTAGTTTAAGGATATCGAATTTTTCCTAAGTGCTAAGGTTGCAACGGCATCTATCTATCTATCTATCTATCTATCTATCCATCTTTCTATCTATCTATGTATCCCTCTCTCTGTCCCTGACTGTCTATCTTTTGCTCCCAATCTTTCGTTCTTTATTCTGCTCTCTCTCTCTCTCTCTCAATGTCTATAAATGACTCTCTCTCTCTCTCTCTCTCTCTCTCTCTCTCTCTCTCTCTCTTCTCTGACTTTTTCTATCTGAGAGATAGAGACAGACAGAGACACAGGGAGAGAGAGAGAGAGAGAGAGAGAGAGAGAGAGAGAGCGAAAAGCTACATTGCCTAATCTCCAAAGAAAGTAAGGAGGATTATTAAGGCTTTCTATCTTTATGATGGGAGTGGAGGTGTTGTAAGGTTTAACATTTCTGCCTCTTTGTTCCAGAATAAACAACAGCAGCGCCGTAAAATATTATTTTTCCAAAACTAGATTATATAGACTACGTGTGAATAATGCCGTTGTTTTCTTTAGAGGATTGGGCCCTTTGGTTCAATATTAATGTTTTGTTCCGGGGTTTTAACAATAATAATAATTATAACCCTTTCTTTTAGACTGCATATTCTTTGTCTGTGGTCGCTGAAGATGATAAGGACGTGTTTGGCTAGAGCCCTGACAAAGTGTGTTTATGACATAGATAGGTAGGTAGTTAGTAAGAGCTTGAAGCAGAGAGGGAGAGGAAGAGAGCGAGAGAGAGACAGGGAGAGAGAGAAAGCGAGAGAGAGAGAAAGAGAGAGAATGAGAGAGAGAGAGAGTCATGGATCCCCGCCCTGTCTCGTGTGTGGTAGCACATAAAATTGTCAGACGCCGTCTTGGGGCCCATCACAATATAGCCTATATAGTGCTGCTGTTGGACGTTAAACCAACACACCAACAACTCTCTTTCTATTCCCTTAACAACACCGTCCTCGTTTGTCTTCTTCAGCAACTACGGGCCCAGGGTGGCCCTCTAGGTAAGATCGCAGATTAGTTTGTGATAGTCAGGCAGTGCAGTTCTGCTCTCTCTTTTTCTCTCCCCCCCTCTCTCTCTCTCTCTCTTTTTTCTTTTCCCCTTGTCTCCCTCCCTCTGTCTCTTTAGTTGTCTCTCAATATCTGCCTCTCGTTACGTCTCGTTACCCCAGGGGTAGAACATCGGCTTCCGACGCAAAAGGCCCGAGTTCGAGCCCTGGCGATTGCGCTCCCTACTGGTTGGGTCTTTGTCAGTATAATGTGACCGGCTGAGACAAGAGTCATGGCATCCCCGCCCTGTCTCGTGTGTGGTAGCACATAAAATTGTCAGACGCCCGTCTTGGGGCCCATCTACAATATAGCCTATATAGTGCTGCTGTTGGACGTTAAACCAACACACCAACAACTCTCTTTCTATTCCCTTAACAACACCGTCCTCGTTTGTCTTCTTCAGCAACTACGGGCCCAGGGTGGCCCTCTAGGTAAGATCGCAGATTAGTTTGTGATAGTCAGGCAGTGCAGTTCTGCTCTCTCTTTTTCTCTCCCCCCCTCTCTCTCTCTCTCTCTTTCTCTCTCTCTCTCTCCTCCCTCTCTCTCCCTAAAGAGACAGAGGGAGGGAGACAATCAAAGAGAGTGAGAGTATAACTACATTGTCTGACTCAGTGACTGCATGACTTGTTGCTTACCTTAGCGGGCCAAACCGGGGCCCGTGGTCGCTGAAGAAGACGAGGACGGTGTTGTCGAGGGCGCCGGCTGAGTGCAGGGAGCGGAAGAACTGCTCGTACAGAACGTCCCCGGAGCCCGCCTTCTGGGGGTTGTCATGGGTGAGACGCACCAGGAAGTTGTACGAGAAAAACGGACGCCGGGGTCCACGGTTTGGTGGTTGGTGCTCGGTTGGTTTGTGGTTGGGTTGCGGTTTTTCTCGCTGCTTTTGCTTGGGTTGGTCGGCTTGACGCGAATTTCGTAGCAGTTGGTTTTGTTGGTACTTTCGCTGTTTCTGTTGTTGCTGCTGTTGTTGCTGTTGCTTATCCACTCCAATCTTGTCGCTGCTGTCATATACCCTTTTTACACGCTTCCCTATCCCGTGCATCTTATCGGACACACTCCGTTTGCGTCTGGTACGGTTGGATTGAGAAGTAACACCAACACCAACACTAACACTATCGCCTCCACGACTAACGCCGGTCTTACTGATATTACCCGCATCCCTGGGGCCCCCAAACACTGAGGCCATCTGTGCGACGTAATCCAGGAGTAAGGTCACCTCGGGTGTGTCGCCCACACAGTTGCCGTCCTTGTGCCTGACGGAGGCGTCCTCCTCCGACTCTAGGACCAGCGGTCGGTGGTAGTAGTGGACGGGCGGGCGGGAGAAGCCCTGCTTGGAGCAGTGGAAGGACGTGATCCGGCTAGAGTCCAGCGACATTTGAGTCCGGTACCCCGCCGCCGCGAACTCGTCCCACACAAAGGACACGTTGTCGAAGAACTTGCCCGTGTTCCACGCGTACTCCGACGATATCTCGGAGACCGTCTTGCCCGTGAGCATGGTGATCACGTTCGGAAATGTGTTCATCCCGTTCTTGTTGTAGTTGAGCATCTCTTTGGCCTTGAGCGTGCCCAGCAAGAAGTCCCGAGTCCTGGGCAGAGTCCGGATCATGTTCTGCTTGGACATGCCGTCTATGCCGAGAACGAGCACGTTCAGGGTTTCCTTTGGAGCGTGTTCCTCCAGATGCTTGACGAGCTTCTCCCGAAGCACCTCCTCCAAGCCCGCCCTTTCCCGCACTGCGCTGATGTACGACTTGGCTACTAACGGAGATTTGGGGTCGGCCGCTGCGTGGCATTCCACGACGAAATGCTCCTGGGTGTCGCCAACGTCTACGGAGTCGGAGAAGAAATCGCTCCACGGGGAGGACTCCGTGTTGAAGTCACCGCCCGGTTTGACCTGGATAGCGCGGTACCTGCAGGCCGGGGGCTCAGACCGACCCAGCTTTCGCCGGACAAGAGCGGCGTCCACCTTGAGCCGGAGTCCACTGCCTGGTCGGGAGAGAGTCACCACCGAGGGCAGGCCCCCCGAGCAGTTCAGGGGCGGATGACTCTCCAGCACGTCGCTCAGGGACGGGTCGAACGGGTGGATGGGGGGCGGCACGCAGGCCAGGCGCTTAGAGCGGGACTGACGACGCACCGGCGGCGCCTCCTGGTGCAGGAACGTGTATCTCGCCTGGTCTGTGTCGTTAAACAGAGGCTGGTGGATAAGAACAAGGGGGCTTTTAAACAGAGGCTGGTGGATAAGAACAAGGGGGCTTTTAAACAGAGGCTGGTGGATAAGAACAAGGGGGCTTTTAAACAGAGGCTGGTGGATAAGAACAAGGGGGCTTTTAAACAGAGGCTGGTGGATAAGAACAAGGGGGCTTTTAAACAGAGGCTGGTGGATAAGAACAAGGGGGCAAGAGTGATGGATTGATATTCATTAAGAGGGGTCAATGAATTCATGTTATTCTCATTAAGACGTGAGAAGGGTAGAGTAGTTGTTACTTCAGTTGTATACTGCTTTATCGCATTTCTGAAATAGTTTAAATCTTTAGTATTTTAGAAATGAGATAAAAAAAATTCTACATCTGCGGTGACTTGTTGGTTTTTAACACTTAAATGAATTATTTCCATTGCCGTGGAAATTTTAAACTAAGGAAATTACACAGATTGTAGTAAAGCAAATCTTTTTTTTTAATGTACCAATTCCAAAACCAGTTAAAGTCGAAGAGTAATGCATTATATAAAGTAAGGTAATATCGTGTGTGGTTATTTTATCTACATGTGATGGTAGCATTTTACATAGCCTCTAGTAAAGACTAAAAAGCCCACATTTTCAAGTTTTTTTTCATGGTTTTATTAAGAATAAAAAAGCAAAAACAACAACAACAACAACAACAACAACAACAACAACAACAACAACAACAACAACAACAACAACAAATTTAAGTCGGATCTACAGAACAAAAACTATAGATTCCGCTTACAATTGAAGGCAAACCATCAAAATATCACTGACTTCAACAAACTCATTTCCCTCTCGGTCTCAGTATATCTCTACCTCCTGTTCCCTCCCCCTCCCCTCATCATCTGCCCCCGCGCCGTGTACTCACCGAGCTTGGCGTCGGGGCATGGTGATGACTGAGCTGCCGAATCCGGAACGACTTGAATGGCTTGGTGGAGATGACCACCAGGACTCGTCGGGACAGCAGCACCACTAGGAAGCACACACCGGAACAGAGGAACAGGAACAGGAACCGGTTGGTATTCTGCATGCCTGAAAGTAGACGTATACAAACATCATTGATCATATTCGAGTTAATTTCACCGGAACCGATAAATATCGGAACAGATTTTCAGGAACAGGAACAGGTTGGTATTCTGCATGCCTGAAACACGTATACAAACACCATTGATCATAATGGAGTTAATTTCAACGGAACCGATAAATCGGAACAGATTTTCAGGAACAGGAACAGATTGAAATTCTACATGCCTAAAAAAAAAAGTATACAAACACCATTGATATAATAAAGTTAATTTAAACGGTAACCATTAAATATCGAACAGATTATCAGGAACAGGAACAGGTTGGTATTCTGCATGCCTGAAAGTAGACGTATACAAACACCATTGATCATAATGGAGTTAATTTCATCGGTACCATTAAATCTCGGAACAGATTTTCAGGAACAGGAACAGGTTGGTATTCTGCATGCCTGAAACACGTATACAAACACCATTGATCATTATGGAGTTAATTTCATCGGTACCGTTAAATCTCGGAACAGATTTTCAGGAACAGGAACCGGTTGGTATTCTGCATGCCTGAAAGAAGACGTATACAAACACCATTGATCATAATGGAGTTAATTTCATCAGTACCATTAAATCTCGTAACAGTTTTTCAGGAACAGGAACAGGTTGGTATTCTGCATGTCTGAAAAACGTATACATCACCATTGATCATATTGGAGTAAATTTCACCGGAACCGTTAAATCTCGGAACAGTTTTTCAGGAACAGGAACAGTTTGACCTTCTTCATGCCTAAAACACGTATACAAACGCCATTGATCATTATGGAGTTAATTTCATCGGCACCATTAAATCTCGTAACAGATTTTCAGGAACAGGAACCGGTTGGTATTCTGCATGCCTGAAAGTAGACGTATACAAACACCATTGATCATATTCGAGTTAATTTCACCGGAACCGTTAAATATCGGAACAGATTATCAGGAACAGGAACAGGTTGGTATTCGGCATGCCTGAAACACGTATACAAACACCATTGATCATAATGGAGTTAATTTCATCGGTACCATTAAATCTCGGAACAGATTTTCAGGAACAGGAACAGTTTGACCTTCTTCATGCCTGAAACACGTATACAAACACCATTGATCATAATGGAGTTAATTTCATTCTGGGGAACATGACCTTTTGTCCAGCTGTTGTTAAAGATAGTCAGGAGTTTGTTATTTGCCTTCCGTCCCAGATTTTTCAGCATTTCGTTGGTGATCTTGTCAGGACCAGGTGATTTTTTCTGTGGCAGGGGGTTGAGGGCTTCTTTCATCTCCTTTTCATTGAAGGGCTTGTTCATGATGGTCTCTGGTGATTCATCTCTTTTCAGATTCCTCAGTTCCCTGCGAATCCAGTCATTGTGCTCTTTTGGGACATCTACACTGCTGACCTGAGCATAGTTGTCAACAAAGCAGTTGGCCGCTTTCTGTCCAGTTAGGGTATTTTGCTGGTGGTCTATAACAATTTGGGCTGGTCTGACTGTTTCATCATTCATGGCCCTTGCCAGTTTCCACAATTTATGACCTGATCTGTCCAGATTTAAGCTTTCTGTTTTCTCCATCCAGTTTTTCCTTGCAGCCTGGGTGTACGCTGTTTTGTATGTATCACAGGCAGCTTTGTATGCATCGTTGGTTTTTGGAGAAGGGTTTTCTTCAACCTCTTGTCTAGTTGTGGACATTTCATCTTCCAGTCCCTGCAGTTCTTCAGTCCAGTATGGTCTGTAGTTTTTCCTGGCTCCGCGAGGGATGGTCTCCGATGCAGCTTTCAAGATTGCTTGGTTGAAGCTTTTTATGGCTTTGTTGACATTGAGGTCATCCGCCTTTACTTGGGTTGTGTAGATATTTGATAGGGTTGAAAACATTTCCCAGTCTGCCTTCTTATAATTCCACCTAGGAAATGAGTTTGAATTGTGAGGTCTGAACAGTAGATCAACAAACAGTTTCACTGGTCTATGGTCGCTGCCTCCTAACTG
>RQTK01001191.1:20636-28136 GCA_003991915.1 Elysia chlorotica | reverse complement strand
ATTATAATCTTACACATAAATTATTTTGGGGAGCTTTCACGTCCAACGTCGGCACTATAATAGTCTATTATAGACGGACCCCAAGAATGGCGTCTGACAGTTTTATGCACTGCCACAGACGAGACATGGCGGTGATACCATGAGTCCTGACTCAGCCGCTCACATTACACTGACACCAATGTTCAAAGCCAAGGCGGTATTATAACTATAGCTCCAGGCGTACTACCTCTTATGATAGAATAATTATACGAAATAAATTAGTGCAGCTCGGAGACATAACGGCTAGAATCTGGGCAGGACAGGCTATAGTAGTAGTACCTATACACGTGACCTCTTGTCACCACGAGATGCCTCGCCCCACCTCTCCCTGTCCACAATATGGTCTATACAATGCTGATGTTGGACGGTAAACCAACTCAACTTCAACTAGCTCCACCTTTCCCTATCTGCCATGACACATGACATTGTCGGGCTACGCCGATGTCAATTGTCACGCAAGCTTACCGTTACATCATACTTTCTGACAGTTGGTACTATAATGTGACCTAGTCACACTCACTGTGACACAGTCATGAGGGGTAGAGGTTTGGATCCCGCGACAAGATCTCTCTCTCTCTCTCTCTCTCTCTCTCTCTCTCTCTCTCTCTCTCTCTCTCTCTCTGTCTCTCTCCCTGTCTCTCCCTGTCTCTCTCTCTCTCTCTCTCTCTCTCTCTCTCTCTCTCTCTCTCTCTCTCTCTCTCTCTCTCTCTCTCTCTCTCTCTCTTCTCTCTCTCTCTCTCTCTCTCTCTCTCTCTCTCTCTCTCTGTTTGATTGACGTTGTACTGGAGACCCATGCCACGGGATAGGTAAGAAGGAATTAGAACATCGTCTTACTGTCAGATAAATGGTCCAAAAATTAACTATGAAAAGACCAAAAGAGTGCGAAAGTGTTCGGGCCTTTTCCATTGATCTGGTTTAAGTTTGAGTTTGTTGTCAAGGGTCCAGTATCAGCACTATATAGGCTATATTGTGTATTTAACCCTAAGTAAAAACTCAGTGTGAACATTGTTAAACCGCCTCAAATTCAACAAAGAAATAGAGTGAAGTTGGTTTCACGTCCAACGTCAGTATATAGGCTACATTGTAAACGGGACCCAAAACTGACATCTTACAATTTTATGTGCTGTCACACACAGACATGGCGGAGATACCATAAATCACATTACACTGACACCAATGTTCAAAGCCAAGGCGGCAATATAACTACAGCTCCAGATATACTACTACTTATGATATAATAGATGAAATAAATTAGTGCAGCTCGGAGACATTACATCTAGAATCAAGGCAGTACAGGCTAAATAACCTTTTAAAGACTCCAAAGGAGTATAGAATATAAGCAAGCCTATCAAAGGCAAATATCACTTCGACAGTGCAATATAGTCCTGGAAACAGAGGATCCCACTTAGGTGTTGTAATTGAAATACAGGTCCTCTGGAAATATTATTCCCTGGACTCGTTATCAAGATAAAATAGAATATCGTAGACTAGGGAAAACAGCTCTCTCTCTCTCTCTCTCTCTCTCTCTCTCTCTCTCTCTCTCTCTCTCTCTCTCTCTCTCTCTCTCTCTCTCTCTCTGTCTCTCTCTCTTTCTCTCTCTCTCTCTCTCTCTCTCTTCTCTCTCTCTCTCTCTCTCTCTCTCTCTCTCTGATTACATCTTAGAGGGTAATCGAGCCAACCTCACCCAAAAATTAACATCTCACACACGTGATATCCATGCACATATACACACAAACTCACCACAGCGTGCAAATCTTCTGCGCAGTCATAATACAATTATGTACATAATCATGCTATCCTAACATGATCTATCATTCGTGTGTGACAGCACATAAAATTGTCAGACGTCACTCTTGGGGCCTGTCTACAATATAGCCTATATTGTATTTGGTATGCGTCCAATTTTTTTTTTAACCACAACTAGAGCTTACACACTCATAAGGCAATTTCGGCGGATACTTTTGTCTCTGTGCGATTTTATATATTTACACTGTGCGCACAGTTTTACCACAGAGTGTGCAATAGTGAGAGGTTCACGGGCAGGATTTTGCTTATATGGCTTAAGACAATTAAGGCGGTAGATTCCTTCTTTATACCTTAGTAAAACTCAGTCTGAACGTTGCTCAAGCGCCCTAATTCTTCAATACAGTGAGCACGCGCCACGCTAGCTTCTTGTATCAATAGCAGTGTGAGCTTTTTGTGAACCATCTCACAAAATCTATACTATAGTCGCACATAAAATTGTAGACGCCAGTCTTGGGGCCCGTCCACAATATAGCCTATATAGTGCTGATGTTGGACGTTAAATTAACTCAACAACAACAAAATAATATAGTCTCTGGTTTTACTGTGGGATACGTTTGCCTGCGTTCATAGAGGCCACAGACTTTTGTCACTGAAAATCTAGGCACTGTAAGTTATAGGAGTCAGTATATGTAATTTTTGCAAACATTCAGGTTGAAATTTTCCCATTGATTGAGGAAAGACGAGACAGAGGGTTGGAAGAGAAGGAATTGGAATAAAATAAATAGTAAAAGACAGAAAAAAAACGAAAAGAGTGGGAAAAGAAACAAACATATGAGATTTCATATACTCAAACGAATGTTGAATAGAGTTAGAAAACGGTGGATTGGAGCAAAGAGAGTACATACCATGTCTAGACCAAAATGAACTAATTGATTAAAGAACAAGAAAGTGCTATAGATGTGTGACACTTGATACATTGCCTGCAATTCAATTTTCCGAACTTTTGCATGGATTGTTGCAATAAATATATAGAAAATTATGGTTTTAAGAACTTGAATAAATTTATCTAAAAAGAATAGAGAGGATCCCAATTAATATTGGAGCAATCAATAATTATCATCTAGGAAAATCAGACCTCAGTTCAATTTGACATGACCTTCTACCTGGACATAGACTGGATGAGTGGAGAAAATGGAGTAGGGGGGTAGATAAGAGCATGTTTTGTGAAAGAAGACGAGCCTATATCATCAGATATCAAAGTGAAGTCATTGAAGAACAAAAATGTGTTAATAAAAGTATGTCAGGCTGACCCTTTTGCCTACAACTCCGCTTTCCGAACTTCTAGCATAAAGTTTGGCCATCAAAGTACATGTAGAGTGTATGCCTCATGTCATCTGGAAAACCTAGTGAGTAGTGAGTCCACTTAAAAAAAAGAAAATACGAAGTAGCATTTTGTACTTGCTTTTTACTCTAAAGTTTAAACATAACCTGTTTTAAAAACTCTCTCTAATACGATAATTTTATCTGGTAAAATCAAGTAAATGTGCCCTGTTGAGGAGGAGGGGGAATGTGAGGTCTTTCCTAATTTACTCAAATTTTACGCTGGTGGACTTGATAATTTTTACCAAAAAAACATGAGATGCTTTTAGGCACTTGGATAGATATTTTATATCTAAAGTATACCATTCTAGACAAACAAAATTAAAAGCTATTTTTGGCCCAAATGTCAGACAAAAAATTTTAATTTTCAAACTGAGCATGATGCACGGTAAATGGACAAATTAAATGTTTGCAGACGGGTGAATGGAATATATTATTCTAGATCTAGGCATTTAAATCAGTCGGGAACATCAACGATAACAAAATTACTTCCTAACACGGACCTAAAACTTGTTGACAACTGACCATGATGTAGGGTAAATGTACAAATCAAGTGTTGGCAGACGGGTGATTAGAATATATTACTTTAGATCTAGGCTTTTATATTGATCGGGAACTTTTATTTAAAGCATCAACGATAACAAAATTACTTCCTAACACAGACCTAAAACTTGTTGACAACTGACCACGATGAACAGTGAATGGATAGATCACGTGTTCGTAGACGGGAGGGTAAAGTATCTAAACCTAGGCTTTTAAATTGGTTGGGAACATCAACAATAACAAAATTATTCTCGAACACAGACCTAAAGCTTGAGCTTGTTTCTTACGGCACATCAGCGCGGTAACAGCTCTATTGTGCCCATGGTGTCCTAAGAAGGTAACTAACACAGACCTAAAACTTGTTGATAACTGATCATGATGTACAGTGAATGAACAGATCAAGTTTCATCCGACGGGTTGATAGATTATCTAGATCTAGGCATTTAAATCGGTAGGGAACCTTCATCAAAGCAACAAAGGTTACAAAACAATATTATTCTCGGACACAAACCTTAAAACTTTCTGATCACGCCCACAAAGTCACACATCAAAACGGCACAGGCTAAATCTATCCTCTTCGTCCTATGTCACTTCATACTCCATGATATTTTGAGATCTATAATTTCACTAGTGGAAAACCACATTGGTATGTGTACAATTACATGTACCTATGTTTAGTAATAGTACATTATTAGACATCGTGTAACTTACCAATACCAGTCTTGATTAACCTGCGATCAGTCAGATCAGATAACAGCGGTGAGCGGCCTGGGTCAATGCTAATCGCCTTCATTTACATAATTTGTATACATGGTTTACACAATTCACAATTACAGTCAGTGTGCCGGTCGTTGAGTTAGTTTCTATACGTCTAACGTCAGCAGCGAGGTTATTATTTGCATTGTCTTGGGGCACGTCCACAATGTAAATAATAATCTCGCTGCTGACGTTAGACGTTTAAAAACCAAATTTTGTGACAACAATTTTACGATCCGCCACCCACAAGACAGTGCACATGTACCAGGACTTCCGTCTCAGCTGGTCATATTAATTATTATAAACGACACCGACCTAATCGGTAAAGAAAAAAATCGGACGATTGGAAGACCAATACTCTAACCATTGCGCCTATTTACCACGTAAGTGTGTCGGGTGGTCAATGTATAATTATACTGGACTATAATTAGCGTTGACCAAGCCATGCGCAGACATAGCTTAGAGCATGTTGTTACAACTGGTAGTTTGTTTTAGCGTGTGTGTAGTAGCTTAACATTAGTGTGCATGTACCCTTTTTAAAATACATGTATTTTATTACCTTTTTTACTTGCAGAGTTGTATAATTAGGGTCGAAACTTCAAGGGAAAAAACAGGCTGGGTCATTGAAACAAACATTTACATTTAGAACCTAAGGGAACTGTAACATTAAAATATTGGTTAGAAGTAGGACAGTTTACATTTTCAGTCTACTAAGCTTGTAGTCCGAACGAAAAGTACTGAGTATCCTCCTGTTTTATAAAAAAAAAAACAAAAAAAAACAAAGACCACTACAACCATTGTTAGAAAAAAAGAAATGTGCTCACTTCAGTGTATTCGGTTAGGGTCCTTAACAACGGTGTAGGTGTGCTCTTTAGTGTGCTCTCGTTTCCACATCGGATAATTTTCGACACGTCTAGACAACTAACTGTCCAGTAAAAGTCAGGGAGTGTATGACTATAACATACATGGATAGCCACTGTGCCAACACCGTCCAGAAATCGATAAAAATGGTACATGAAGGCCGCAACTACATGTATTATAGTATTATATACTACTACAGTGTTGCTTGTATGTACCATTTTCAGTTCATCTAAATATTTTCAGTCGACTTTTTGCGATCCTCCAGTGGAGTCCGGAAATCTCCCAGAGGATCCATCGAATTGAGATAAGCGGCTATGGTTTCCCCACAGATCCATATTGAGCTAATATGGACAATATTATTTCTATTAATAAAAATCTGTGGGTTTCCCATACCCGTTTCTTATCTGCGCTGGCAATCTCTCCCAACCCGGCTCCTATTAAACCGCCCATCTATAGCGGCAATATGTATGTGTTTGGACTTGCTGAATCGAACGGTAAATTTGTATAGGAGAGATGAGGGATGTCGTTTCGTATGGGTTTTTTTTTTAAACCGCCTATCTATAACGGCAATATGTATGTGTTTGGACTTGCTTAATAGAACGGTAAATTTGTATAGGAGAGATGAGGGATGTCGTTTCGTATGGTTGTTTTTTTTTTAACCGCCTATCTATAACGACAATAATCTATGCATGTGCTGAATCCAACGGTAAATTTGTATTAGGAGAGATGTTTGGTCTGGGTTTTTTTTTCCTGATGCTTCATTATTGTTTTAGAGATCTAGATTGGTCGAAAAAGAGTGAAAGTCTTTGTGAAAAGCTGAGTTTGACCCAGTTTGCTCACAGGCGGAAGTACACATACACATGCGCACGGTCTGCCATCAGTCCGTTACGACCTGGTCTAGTTGCAAAGAGTTGTTGTTGTTGAGTTGGTTTAACGTCCAACATCAGCACTATACATGATATATTGTACACTGATATATTGTAGACCGCTGAGAAAGGAGTCATGGCATCCCCGTCCTGTCTCGTGTGTGGCAGCACATGAAATTTTCAGACGGTAGTCTTGGGGCCCGTTCACAATATATTGCAATGTAGTGCTTATGTTGGACGTTAAACCAACTCAAGAACATTGTTTAGTGAACAATGAATGTGTATTTGTTTTAGTTTGTTTCTTGGTTTTAGTGGCTGTTATTCAAACCATATATTGCGTGACCTGATGAAAACAGTAAGGTTATAGATCGCAATAAGAATAAAGAAGGAAGATAGAGCTGTGTTACCCGCTGACCCGAGGGAAACTCTCTCTCTCTCTTTTTCTCTCTTTTATTTCTATCTTTCTCCCTTTCTTTTATCTTTCTCCCTTTCTTTCTTTTCTCACTCTCTCTTTCTCGCGCGCACTCCACTCCCTCCACTCTCTCTCTTCCTCTCTACATCTCTCTCTCCCTTTCTGTCTTTCTCTTGCGCACTCCACCCTCTCCCCTCTATCCCTCTCTATCTCTTTCTCTCTCTATCTCTCTCTTTCTCTCTCTCTCTCTCGATTTCACATCGCCTTATTCCACATGGAAGATCCTTGGAGGTGATTGGGAGCAAGGAAGAAGACCCAAGACATCTAAATACATGTATGTGGGATCTGTGGGACCTTTCTTTAATATCTCTCTCTTTCTTTCTTTTCAAACTCTCTCTTTGTTTTCTCTTTCCCTCACGCACTCCACTCCCTCCCCTCTATCTCTCTCTATCTATCTCCCTCTTTCTCTCCCCCTCTCTCTCTCTCTTTCTCTCACGCACTCCACTCTCTCTCTCTCTCTCTCTCTAGCTCTCTCTCTCGCTCGCTCCCTTTCTCTTGATTTCACATCGCCTTATTCCACATGAAAGATCCTTGGAGGTGATTGGGAGCAAGGAAGAAGACCCAAGACATCTAAATACATGTATGTCGGATCTGTGGGACCTTTCTTTAATATCTCTTTCTCTCTCTCTCTCTCTCTCTCTCTCTCTCTCTCTCTCTCTCTCTCTCTCTCTCTCGCTCCCTTTCTCTTGATTTCACATCGCCTTATTCCACATGGAAGATCCTTGGAGGTGATTGGGAGCAAGGAAGAAGACCCAAGACATCTAAATACATGTATGTCGGATCTGTGGGACCTTTCTTTAATCTCTCTCTCTCTCTTTTTTTCCTCTCTCTCTCTCT
>RQTK01001190.1:89814-122424 GCA_003991915.1 Elysia chlorotica | reverse complement strand
ATTATTATTATTATTATTATTATTATTATTATTATTATTATTATTATTATTATTAATACCGGGTATTTAAAATGTTTAAAAAATACTTCTTACTGACTGTCTCTAGTTTTCATTACAATTAGCGAGATCTAGATCTAATTAAGGTGATAATTATTCTCTTTTCCTTAAAAAAATTTTTTAGGAATAAACAACGAACTGTTTTCTTAGATTGTTATGTTGTAGAAAACGGACTATCACTGAATCCAGTCTTACTTTTTGTTTTGTTTTGTTTCCTTTTTGAGAGTAGATGAAAAAAAGATTTAGGTCACTTTTTTAGAGATCGATGCACATGCGCAGTGCCAATTCGATTTAGTCTAGACTAAGTCCAAGGACCAAAGCAAAACGAAGGCAAGGTAGTGATAGACCTATAAGCTTATTGTGTTTTCTGAATTCTGAGAGAATTAGGTTTGGGTAACCATGACTCCATTGCTCCAGCTAACCATCTTGACCACATTTGTGGTTCTTTCATACGGTGAGTGTTTTGAAAGTATTAACAAATAATTTAAGGTTTAGGCTTGTTTTTAAGTCAATATCCAGAATAAGTTGAAAGCCCAAGATCAATCTTGATATGATCAAGACCAATGCCAATGGTTTACACTGGGCTCACTAGTCCAACTATGACTAGATTCTAGACGTCTAGATTAGCAGACAGAAGAGGGCTGTCAGCTGATTCATCTCATGCACTATATTGCATCCCAGGGATCACAATAACAGCAGCCATCCTATATACGAGGTTCTGTCCATCTATTCCCACTACATGGAAATCTTGATAGTGCTTTTGGTCAAATTTGGCGTATAGCCTATACCCACTAGATTTATATTTGAGATTTTTTTCTTCAAATCAAATTTTTTTGTCTAAGTTTATTATAATATTATTATCGTTTTCCTAATTTAACCCTGCTAGCTTGACCGTGGTATTTTTACCACCGCCGCGCAGCCCTACGGGAGAGTCGGCCGTGGCATATTTACCACATGGAAAATTTGATTTGAAGAAAAAAATCTCAAAGTCAAATGTAAATCTACTGGGTATATAGGCTATACGCATCTAGATTTCCATGTAGTGGGAATAGATGGACAGAACCTCGTATATAGGATGGCTGCTGTTATTGTGATCCCTGGGATGCGGGTGTTGTATTCATAATTCAGGCACAGAGAGCACAAGAAGTAGCACTAGCAGCAAAAGTAGTAGTTAGTAGAAGTAAAGGTCTAGATCTAGATCTATGCTCCATGAGCAGCCAAGGCAATTCTGTATCCCAAGGTAAATGTTGATCTACTGAAGACAAAGACACCCCAACTCCAAGGGTGACTAAATGAGTAAATCTACAGCTCCTGAAAAGGGTTTCACTCACTGACATCACACTAATACAATTCACGACAAAAGGTAGTAATCTCATCGCCGGGGTGAGAATAACACAATTTCGGGTGTAATTTTTTTTAAATTTTGTCAATTAACACATTGTCATTTTTACCTTCCCTAGCATAATGATTATTTCTTTAGTGATCCAAGACAGATAGGAGCGCCACAAGTATTTGAATACATGTGATCTGAGAGGCGTAAGGGAGGTTGAATATACACTTAAAAGCCTGTGATTATAGTAAACCTTTGCAATAGGTAGACTGAGCTAGAGACATACAGAAGAAGATTAATTTAGAGAACTCTTCTTCTGTCATCTCTTTGTCACGCAGACTAGCGGTGCCTGTGGGTCTACAGTCAGGCAACATTAAGATGTTAACAGGCGGACCTAAACCTTTCCCACTGTAAGAAGGGCCTCCCCCTAAATAAAAATCCTAGGTGGACAGCAGTTCAGTACATATAAAAACGAGAGTAGGTAGACCTTTATCCAATCACTGTGGAGTAAATGGGACTTTACCATTCAACAAACACCTCAATTTTTTAATTCTGACCACCACTCCTCTCGGCTGCTCAACAAATGTGTCAATCACTAATTTGTTAACAGACTGATAAATGTGTGCGCTCTCTCTCATTCTGATTCTTTCCTCTTGTTTCTTTCCTTCTCTCCTCTCATTTTCTTTCTCACTCTTTCCCTCTCTCTCTTTCCATCTCTCTCTCCATCCCATTATCTCTTTTCCCTCTACCCCCGCTCTATCTCACTATTCTTTCATAGCTGACAACCAGTACATATTATAATACATATAATTTAGTATGTATTTGACCTCCCAAGTCTGTCTGTCTGTATCTGGTTGAAAAAGGGGCGCGGTAGCTCTAGGGTAGAACATCGGCTTCCGGCGCAAAAGGTCTGTGGTTCGAGTCCTGGCGATCATGCCTCCTACTGGTTGAGTTGGTGTCAATTAAATGTGACTAGCTGAGACAGGAGTCATGGTATCCCCGCCCTGTCTCGTGTGTGGCAGCACATAAAGTTGCCAGATGTCTGTCTTGGAGTCCATCCTAAATATAGCCTATATAATATAGTGCTGATGTTGGACGGTAAACCAAATTAACTACTACATCTGGTTGAAAAAATACGTATTAGACTCTATCCTGCTAAAAATTGGGTATGTCATCAATTGCTCAGTACTTGCAGTCATTTTCAATCATGTCCGGTTATCCCAGCCGTTTACTGGGCCCATTTTACGTTTTTAACGTCCCATAAGTGCCCCCTATGCTTTGTGGCACTGGGATCAGCTAAGTCTCTAATCAACTTATAATATAGATTAATTGTTCACTCGCGGCTCTTTCCAGTAACAATTATGGTAAATAGTGCATCACTATACAGACAAATCACAAATATGCTTCCGCTGCCTTCGATCTGTTCATCCGGGAATCCCTTGGCTTTGTTTACAGTTGCTAGGCAGAGAGTTGGTTTCAAAGAATCCAGTTGTTGTTTTTTTGGGAGGGGGGAGGCAGTTAGACTGGTTTTTACTTTAAACCATTTGTACTGTTAAGCGCCGAACTCCTCACAGTTTTTACTATCACCGATCATACAAACAATCTCATAATGTATAGAGCTAGGCACAATCACTGCCACTCTTTTACACAGACACCCACACTTACACATGGTGGGAGAGGCAGTATTGATTTTACTCAAAGATATAAGGTACAAGATCTTTGATTTTACTGTACTAGCAGGGTGTTCAGCAAAGTCGTAAATAGGTCGTAAATTCTGTATTCTGGCCTAAAAGGTCGTAAATGGTCGTAAATTTACCTCACCTGTTGTAAAATCCAATGATCTGGTAGTAAATGCATCGATGATAAGGTAAGCCCATTATGATTAGGCCTGTTCATTTCCTTATTTTCTATCACGCAATGATATAATGTGACACCAGAACTGGAAAAAAAGTTCACTTTCCTAGGTAGTAAATTCTAATTGCAGGTTGTAAATTTTTTCATCATAATCTGCTGGACACCCTGACTAGGTAGTGACTGGGTTCCTCAAAAGTTGGGTCTAATTTTGGCTGTGTTTATCATAAAAACAATAAACAAAACAGAATAAAATAAAAGGATCCTCACATCCTGTCTTGTTAGTTATTGTATGTTACAATATCATGGAAAATTGATTATTCAAATAACAGGGAAAAAAAAACAACTTATTCTTGTGCTAGTTTATTTCCAGAAAGCAGCTGTCATTATTCTATATAAATCTTGCTAACGCAACCAATTAATTGATACCAATGTCCATTCTTCGTAGCGGTTCTTTCCCGTCTACACTCCTCCCTCTCTCTCTCTTTCTCTTTCCCTGGGGTAGAACTACGGCTTCCGACGCAAAAGGTCCCTGTTTGAGCCCTGGTTATTGCGTTCCCTACTGGTTGGGTTGGCGTCAGTTTGATTTTACAGGCTGAGGCAGGAGTCATGGTATCCCCCGCCTTGTCTCCTAGGTGGCAGCACATAAAATTGTCAGACGTCAGTCTTGGGGCCCGTCCACGATATAGCCTATATAGTGCTGGTGTTAGACGTTACACCAACTCAACTCAACTTTCCCTTTCCCTCTTGAGGAAGCCTGATGATCGATGCATGACCTGGTGAACACTATGGGGTGTGCCGCAATGAACGGTGCCTATCTAACTGATAAATTTAAAAAACATTTTACCTATATTCTTCAACAGTCAATTCACAGTCTTAATTTCTGCTCAGCAGGCCTTCACATCTACAGTTCTCTGTCACCCTAGCCGCTCTGTCTTTGTCCTTGCTTATAGTTAGATGGGAGAACTGATTGAAAGAAAAGCCAATCTACTGTTCTACATAAGATGTATACACACTAACACAGAGCAAATTCAGATTTTGGTCCTGTCTGTTGGTTTTCTACACGTACAGCCAGGAGTACACCATTCAATGTGAAAATACACCTTTGGGCCTGGTTAGTACACTTTCCACATGGACTAGGTTGGCAGCTCTGCTCTGCATGTACTGGAGTAGAACTAGAATCTAGACAAATCTAGAAAGAGATCATTTCGACACTGGCCTGTGTCCTGTAGCCAGGGATACAACGAATTTGGAAGAAAACAGTTCATGTTTGCTTTCCGGCGCAAACAAGTTCAGAGCTTCTCTGTCACTGAGCTGTTGAGAGGGAGTGAGAATAACAAAACAAATGTTTTGCAGTTTAAAGGGTTGGGGTCCTTGTATGCATTCGGTAGATTTCTGAAGTAGATCCAAGTTGAATGGTCAATAAAGATAACTTGCAGTAGAAAAGTTCCTTCTTTGAATTGTAAGTTTGAGGCTGTAAACTCATTGTTATTAATTTTAAATATTATTAATATTAAAGAAGCATACAATCTTCAGAGTTTGTATAGAGTCTTGACGATTTAAATTGAAACATGTTTTTTAAACAGCTTTTCAAGACCTTTAATTTGATGTATTTATAACATGTTTATAATTATGCTGTATTTATAATTTTTGTCCCAATTCAAAATTAGTATGTCATTAGAGTGCGTTTTGTGAAACCATCCATTCATTTAATTTTTTGTTTGTGCGATAGAGAATGATAGATTACAATTTCCTTGTAGTCTTTTAAAAGTGATTTGATCTTCGTAGACTCCGCTTCACAAGTTAAAGTCAAGTGGAGCTTGCTTTTTTTTTTAAGCCAGCATCACATATAAGTTGACACTTTTTTTCTTCTTTTAGATTAACTTTGAACTTAAAAGTGTTAACATTTTTTGCCGGTCCCAGAGTGATTGGCTTTACCGGCATTATATTTGACCAGAAAAAAAGCCTTATGATTCGGTTAGTTTGAAAATTGAAATGTGATTGCTATTTTTTCCATTATATTTGCAGGTGCTGAGTTATTAGGCATAAAACCTGATGTGAATGAACTATTACTCAAGGAAGGCAGCTCTCAAAATCTAGAATGCTCATATGGTAAAGGAGACATAGGAACTCTTGACTGGGATTTTCCTGACACAAAAGGAGGTATCAGTATTGATACAAGATTCAAAGATGGCCAACATAAATCTGATTTGAAAATAACAAATTTCACAGCTGCAGGTGACTACACATGTAAATTTTCATCTAAAGATGGAGCAGTTGTATTATCTGACGTGATTATTCTAACCAAAGTTGAGGGTAAGTACAGCAGCTGGTGTGTTTTTTTGTGTTGTTCTTGTCGTTTTTTAATTATGGTAATTCATGGCATAGTACCTGCATTCCATAGACTCATTATTAATTTTTTACATTTTAAATAAAGTAAGAAGTAGAAAAAGGTAAAATGTTTCATTGTTTTCAACAGGGCAATATTTGTTATTTCAAGATTATTGATCAAATGGACAAGACTGTATCAAAAATCAATCACTTACCAGATTTTGCCTTTGATAGTTTTGATGTGTAAAATATAACCATCAATGCATATATATGTGTCCAAAGCAAACTGAAATGTCTTAATGTCTTAAAGAATCCAAATACTGTGTGGAATCATAAAACAGTTACTAATACTATGTTATTCTTCAACTATGTTGTTTGTTTTTAGTAGCTCTAGACATCTATTTTTGATAAATTTCCAGAAGACAAAGTGGAACCAATTTTTCATTATGGAAACACAAGTGCCACATTGTCTTGCGGCATCTCTTGGTCTAAAAATAATGAACCAGATATTGAGAAAGTCACTTGGAAGAAAGAGAATACCCTTGTTTCTGCTCTCCCTGAGGGACAACGTTTCAAGATTGATGCCACAAATTCACTTGTTATTCAGGATCCAAGTAAGAACTTTTTTTTACATAAGTTTGCGATTCTATCTGTCAGTCATAAACATGTTTTTACTTTTTAATTTGCTTATTTTGTTTATCAATCAGTATTGGGTTGTATGAGAAAGCATTTATATAATAAATAATTATGGTTAGCTAAAAAAAAAGTATATAAGTATTTATATGTACAATAGGCTATACTACATGTATATAATTATGTGTTGAATTGAGCTTGTCTGTGTTTAAGTGAATTAATTTGCAGACATGTTCAAATATACGGAGATAACTTAGATTTTGATACTTTTATTTACGTTTTAAGAATTAGTTAGACTAGATCATCACTTTAGAGTAAAATTTGAAACCAAGGGTAAGTTTTTGTTTAAAAAGGTTATAAAATTATACCAATAAAAAATAATACTAGAGTTACAACTAATGAGTAAAATCACCTTGTAATAGTCTTTCGAGATATGTGCTTGTTACAGTACTTGGTTCTTCTTATATTGAAAGCAAGTACTTTTTCTTGAAATATATATTAAATATAAGGTTTAAAGCTATCTGTTAAATAAAGGGAAAAAAACGGTGGTGGATCGAATCTGTGAAGTTGAATTTCTAGATACAAGTCTTCAATTTGATTAGGCTGAATATGACAGCTATAATCACAATTTAAGTTAGTATATTCTGAAGTCATATTTTACTATTCCATTTTCACAGTTCTTTTGATGTTGCCCTTTTGAACTTTGGGTCTTATGAAGTTTTCTCAATGCACCCTTTAGTTGAAAAGTGTCGTTTTTTATTTTCATCCTCTTTTATTTTATTATCTTTTTAAGAAAACTAAAGAAAAGCCTGTTTAAAATAGATTGAAACTAGGTGCATAATCTGTTGTTGTTGAGTTGGTTTAACGTCCTGAACAAGGTTGTCTGATAAAAAAAAACTCTTTTATTTTCTGTATGGCTGTCCACTTTGTAAGTTTATTTAATATGTATATTGTGTGTGTTATCTTTTTTTAATAATAATTGTTTCCTTTCTTCCTTTTTCAGAGCAGGGAGACATTGGTGTGTATACAGCAGAGATCAAAATTCAAGGCGTGGATGCTCCCTACAAGTGTAAAGTTAGTTTCAAAGGTGAACATTTTAAACAGTTTTGTCCATTCAATCTCCTGGTGTGATCATTTGCTTATCTGCAATATTTTTTAACCTTAACTATGTTAGCTAATGAACTGGCTGTATTATAGTGCATCCTCTAAAGGCTTGGAACAGAGGACACTTTCATACAGCTTTCAAGTGACCCAATTTCTAAGGGCATACAGAATTACATTTTTTTTAAACAGAGGGTTCCCCTTCTTCTATTTGAGTTTTGTTCCAAATGAGATTGGGTTCCATCCCATGTTTACATTTAACATCTACAGTTTACGTCCCTTAGAAGTTCTAATGTCAGCTTAACGGGTAAGACATCAGTTCTACATCCAAAAGCATTTGTTAATATGAGAACTGAGAAGTCATACCAACTTGGATGTGTGTTATTTTTTTAGGTATAATCAACCAAAATAAGAATTGTTCTGGATTTGTCATTTTATTTCATCTCCTGATCCAGAGTCTGTGAAAGATATCTTTTGAGTCAAGTTGCCATAAATACCACAAAATTCTCTCTATGGATAAGCCTTTTTTTCTCTTGTATTTTTCTAAAACCTGCCAGAATTTCTCTTCTAGGTAATATAGAAATCTAAAAGCTGTATACTTTATTGTGTTTTATATATATAATTTTATATATATATATATATATATATATATGTGTACATCGTGTATAGAATCCTTAGTTGTATTTTTAATCCATTTATAATTTTCCTGCTTTTCAGCGGAGGTTGTGAACTATGATTTTGTTGGTGGAGATTTCACTCTGATGGACAAACAGGGTGCAGATGTTAAATCTGCAGTCTTGACTTGCAAAAGCAACAACCCCAATGTGCAGCGCAAGATAGAAACTGTTGAATGGTTCATGAATAACACACATATCTCTAAACTTGAGAAGCCTGATCGATTCCAAGTGAACCCAGAGAACTATACTCTCACAATTGATTCACCCAGTGAGTTACTCCGATAAATGTGTGATGATTTTCGTATTGGTTATTGATAAATAGTCTTAACCAAAACCACTGGTAGATTTAATCTCTACATTTCTTTATATTATTTTGTTCTCAATAAATCTCATGTACCAACCCACTCACCCCCTTTATCTCTGTCTCTTTACCTCCTCTCTCTCTCTCTCTCTCTCTCTCTCTCTCTCTCTCTCTCTCTCTCTCTCTCTCTCTCTCTCTCTCTCTCTCTCTCTCTCTCTCTCTCTTCTCTTCTCTCTCCTCCTCTCTCTCTCTCTCTCTCTCTCTCTCTCTCTCTCTCTCTCTCTCTCTCTCTCTCTCTCTCTTTCTCTTTCACTCTCCCACTCTCTCTGACTGGAAAGAAATTAATAACAGTGGTCCTGCGGTACTCAATCTTAAATCTCATTGTCGCATGTTTGGTTTTCTTAAATTTCCTCCAGTTAAATTATCACCATTTAATCCTTTAAGCAAAGCGTTGACCATTTCTATATTTATCTAAGAGCTAGGCTGTTAGGGGCTCTGTACATATCTGTCTGTTGGCGGAGAGTTCTTAGAAGGAGACTACTGTACCATACCTAAGAATTTTGCAGTTAACATTGGAATAAGTTAGAACAAAAATATCTATTGACCAAGTTGTATCAGAATATAATTGAAAGTCTACATTAATTCATAAGCATGTTGTGGTAATTCAAGTTATGCCTTATTGTAAATTAATGTTAAAGTTGTACTACTTACACTAACCAAGACCACTACCATTACCGTTGCTGCAACCATCACCACTACTGTTTTTACTACCTCTACTTTGCTGCCGCCTATACCAGTGCCATTTTCACTAATATATCAACCATTACTGCCAGTAATATTAGTAATTACCAAGGCTTTATGTATTGCTTTTATAAGGATGCAGTGATTCTGGCCCTTACATAGCAAGATTCACATTGGAGGGATCCACAGAAGCACAAGACTGTCTGGCTAACTTTAAATGTGAGTAAAACTGTTGATTCACTCCTTATCTGTGATAGTGTTTAATTTTAATTCATTCGAACAAGGAATAAAAATATCCTTAGTGTGTGTGATTTATTTAAAGAGGAACCGATTTCCAACAGTTTATTTCTCAGAGTCAGAGTCAGAGCAAGGAGTTTATTCTTTGTTGGTTTTTTTATATATCTTACATTTAATCTTTTTTCAGCTGCATTGAGGCTAGCTGACGTGTAAGAACTCTGGGAGTAATTGTTTTTTTATGATAAAAAATGTTGAACAGAGTTACAAAGTAAAAGTCGAGGCAAGGTTTGCCAGATTTTATTACATGTGGGTTGTGCAGAAAATAATTATGTGTTTAATAATTGCAATAAAATTCCGTACAGCAAAAAACTTTTTGTTCACGCCGTCATGTTAAGCTATTTAAATCGCTGATTTTCAGGCTGTGGCACCCACAACTTTAGTCCTCCATGCAACCAAAGGTGCTAATGTTAAACCTAACAGGTTTAGAGTGATCCTTGCATGTTATATCTCCAGTATTCCTGACAGACAGGGGAGCAAACTGGCTTAAGTGGTAGAGAAGATCTGCCAACATTAAAGTTTGGGCGTAATTTATTACGCCTTATGTACTATCTTTTACTTCAGTTTCTAGCCTCTGGTCCAGATGTGGCCCAGCAAAATTAAACTTCATGCAAACAATATAGCAATATCGATATCGCCTACCTGATCATAGGGTACTTTTGTTTTTACTTACTCGATACAATGACTATGTTTTACTGGTTGATTTAACGTATATTGATAGTCAGCTTTTTTGTATTACTAGTGTCATGTCATAAATTTTCGTTTGGGTTGTGTTCAATAGCGTAATACGCCCTTGATATTATCTGCATTGCAATGCATAAATTTGCATTGATCAGTGTTGTGACAGTGACAGTAGTAAGTATGAAAGTAAGAATTTGCCACTGTTTTGCATATAAGATCTCAGTTAAATGTGATATTATCTAACAGGAATAGTTTATCAGTGGTAGTATATCTTTTTACTTTGAAGGTATCGGTTAACGAATTTTAGCTGTGCTACAGCATTAATTATATATTTTTAACTTTTTGATAGTTCTATGAAAAATTAGTCATGGTGCTTCACGTTCCTATGACCCCACCCTATGTCACTGGTAGATCTAGGTTGTGCTCATGAGAACGAGTCTCTGTCTACTCTCTATATGAGTCAGGAGTCACTACTCGCTACTGGCGAATACAAGTCAGTACGAGTCATTGTTCTATTCAACTCGGGCACGAGTCACCAAGGCACTGTTCTATTCTACTCCTGCAAGTCACTATCCGCGCACCAGTCTCTGCTTGCTAGAACTGTAAGTGAAAGAGAGTGGCTCAAGAGGCCGGCTTAGGACTAGTGTCTGAGAAACTTTCTGTGACAGGATTATTGTGGTGGGGTGGATTTGGCACCATTAGAGATCAGGCATTCCACTGTCCGACTTAAAATAGAAATATGCTGACAGGGTGTTAGGCAGTTGGACAGCATGCACACTGTGTATCTGATGAGATAGTTTTGTGTCATAAGTTGTGATTTGTACGCACTGTAATCAAAGCTCGGAAATTCGATAATGTTGCTCAACTTATTATGCCTTCTAAGACTATTAAGCGTCATGTCACAGTGTTTCAGCTACATTTTTTTGTTACGTTCGCATGTTATCACTAGTATCAGTAATATTCAGGTTTATTTCAAGTAATTTTAATTTCATACTCTTTAGGTGTTTTTAAAACCTTTTTTTTTTAATCAATCCTTGTAAAGCTTGTTTTGCTTGATACTAATACTATCAAAGTATCATTTCTTTGCGCGGTAAAATTAATATTTGCTGGAAACTGTTCACTATAAAGAGTGATAGGAAACATGCAGTTTTCAACATTTGTTAGGCTGAATTGAGGTACTGCAAAAACAAGATGACAAACTTAAAATTAAAGTTTAAATTTTAAAAATAAAATAAGATGGGTTTTTTCTGCATGAAATTTTTCTATTTTTAAAGTTGTTTCACAATTTGTGCACCCATTTACCTTAATTAAATTACAATATACCCGTAGCAGCACTTCATTTAATTAGTTTTACTACATTCCTTATTTTCACTCCTCCAAACCTCTTTGGACTTGGAGAAATGTGATCATGCCTAGTTATAACCATCAAGATAATACATTTCAATTTAGATCATCCGAAGTTTTACATCTTGTAAATTAAATACATGTTGTTGCCCAACAATTGGCAATTTAAATCAATTATTGAGCTTCTCTGTTATGGTTCAAATAAATTTTCTCCTTTCATTGCAGGCTCCCCAAAAGTCAAGGACTTTGCAAAATCTAAGAATCTGATAGAGAAAGACAAAATGGAGCTCCAATGCACAGTGACTGGTTACCCAAAGGCTGAAGTTGTCTGGTATAAGGATTCAGTTCCTCTCAATACCTCTATGGATGAAAGAATTGAACTCTTTACTTTGAATGGATATAAGGATGCGCGCCTCGTCATAAAGAGTATTGAATTTTCCGATGAGGGGGAGTATACTTGCAGCGCCTACTCTGACTATTTCAACCAGTCTGCTAATAAAACAATTACAGTCCGAGTCAAAGGTGAGTGTTTGTCAGTTATGGTCATTTATTATTTTATTTATAAATGGGATCAGCTCAAAAGGTGCCATTTCCGAAGAGGTTGTTTCTGGGAGCTTTTTCAATGGGAGCATGTCGTCATGAGATAAACAGTTTTTTTAATTGGAAACAATCATTTCATAATTTCAACCTAAAAACTGAGGTATGTTAATACAAATCTTTTGAACACTTGCTCGGGCTTGTGTAAGCACTACTTTATAAAAAAAAAAATTGTTCCATGGCTAGATTAGATGTTAGTGAATGTTTTAAAAACCAAAAAAAAAAAGAAATTAAAAAATGCAAGTTTTCATATTATTTTTACTAAACAAAAATAGTCAGTCTGGTGTGACTTCAGATGTCACACATCAAGTGTGCCTTGTCATATTGAAATCTAGATCGTATCGTGGGCTAAGTGTTAGAGGATGTTAAAACTAGGTTATTGGAGAACCTAATCTTCTACTGTAAGCTTAGAAAGAATGTTTGATCACCCCAAAGTGCAAAAAAGTTAAGGTGTCACAAAATCATGTCAGGCAGAAAGTGCTCCTGTAGATCTATTTGGTTTGTAAGATTACCTATCCACTTTTTTAACAAATAGAAGAGCAATCCTGTATATGGGATTCTTTACTTTGACTTTCCATTTGATTTTAAGAAAGAAAAAGTAGGCGGTATGGAGGTGTCACGCTAACTTCTCATGTTATGTCAGACTACATCTAGATCATGTGAGACACTAGAATTTTGATTTCAATTTAATTTCATCTGTTTTTGATTACTAACATGTGTTAACTGATTTAGATGTTAAGAGGTCATAGTTAGATCCTTTGTATTTTCTTGGAATCTGGTGTTCTAGAATATAAGCAAACAGACATCAGATCTAATAAAAAAAATCTGATAAATTGCAATGCGTGTACAAAAACAACGAAAGTTCTTTTAAATATTAGATAGGATTGTCTTTGTTCAAGTTTTTTCCTAAATTTCTTTCATGGTTGCGTGATGTTACATTTAATGTGTCTCTTAAGTTACTAGTAACATCAGACACTTAACTTTCTTAATATAAAATAGGTGCAATAATTTGTTTTTAGATTTAGTTTTTTAGCTTCGTAGAAATTGAAAAAATTAAGCAATTTTCAGAGTATTTTTGTAATTGTGTTTAAAAGTGTTTGTTGTGATGTAGGGGTGGCGCCACATTAGACACTTATTTCTTTAATTATCTGGACCTAGGGTGTGTATTTGGGTTGTAAATTAGTTCAAAATGTTAATTATTACTGTCATTTGTCTAAACCTTTGTTAGAAGTTTGTATCTTATGATTCTAGGTTTATCAGAAACAGAAAAAGCCTTTTACAGAAATGTCTGTTGTGACATGTCAAACTTTAAGTTTTTGAAAATGTAATAACAAAATTATGTTTTTTGCTTTAGCATTTTCTTTGTTACATAAAGCAACAATAGCTAGATAGACGTATATTGTTTTTATTTATACTTTTATGTTAATTAATGCGATTTTTGGCAATTAACACATATGACATGTCACGTCAGACACTCTTCCAGCTCATCCTAAAAACTTTATTTGCTATAAAGTCCTAATCTTCATGCTACAAAGCATCAAAAATTGATTTATGTGTTTCTAAAATTCAGACCTCCTGGCACCTTTTGACCTTTGCTCAAGTAGTATAAAATGTGCTGTGCTTCAAAAATACTATGGAAAGACATGACCATGTAAAAGCATTTTCAATATATTTTTTATGTTTTATTATATAATAATGAAAATCTTTTACAATATTTGATTATTTCACATCTGAGGGAAAAAAAAGTTTTTAGGGTAGGCACTCATAATTTTAGGGCATGACATTTTCCCCCTTCTGTCCATTCCCAACACATAATATATTTTTTAATTACTAGACAGTAGTAGGTATATTGCATATATTTCTAAGTCATGTTCTTTAAAAAGGAAACCAGCACATTTATCTTTATGTTATTGTTTAAATTATTTGCTTTGTTGATTGCTGTAGGTGATACACATATGTTTTTATAAATCTCCTTTTAAAATACATAAAATAGGATTTTTTAGGGAAAGAAAAAAAACATGACAAGATTTTTTCCCTAACTTTAGACAAACTTGCTGCCCTCTGGCCTTTCCTTGGCATTGTGTGTGAGGTCATCATCCTCTGTACCATCATTTTCATTTACGAGAAGAGAAGGAACAAGCGAGCTGAACAAGAGGAAAATAAGGCTCAGGAGGCGTAAGTTGTTGCTTTCATCCTAGCTTTTACCTCTTTTTTCCATCATCGCCTTTCCATTTTCATTATTGTGAGTGAAGGGCATTTTTGTTTGTTTTTGTCTATAGATGATCACCAAAAAAAATCTCTTTCTCTCTCTCTCTCTCTCTCTCTCTCTCTCTCTCTCTCTCTCTCTCTCTCTCTCTCTCTCTCTCTCTCTCTCTCTTCGTCTCTCACACACACATACACACACAGTTACAGAAAGAAAGAGAATTCGCACTTTGATTTTAGTGGTTTGTTAAACAGATACCTTACTTTAGTTTACTTTACTTTTCCAATCCAGCAGCCATTTGAGCCTGCACCCTTCGACTTGATGATACAATGAAGAATGTATATGTCCTTTCCAGTCTGTCTTTTCTGCAGTATAATGTGTTTTCCAAAGTAGGATTAGGTGGAAGAAGTTTTGTGCGAAGGTCCTGTAGTTAAGGACAGTTGAATAAGATATGTTTGGGGGCAGAGGGAGCAGAACGGTTCTTTTTGGGGTTGTTGATAATTGAAGTTGTAGTTGAGTGGAATATGCTGGGTTCTCAGCCAATATATTGTCACTTGTTCTTGGCGTTTTAGAAAGTTAATGTTGTCTTTTGGGTTGGGTGTCAGCATATGTTTAAGGGCAGATTTTCCAGTCTTTCCCAGAGCCCACTCATTTAGCCATTCCTCTTTCTCGTTGTTTCTTATAATCTGTCTGGCTGTAGTCATGGATGTTGGTTGGGTGTTTTGCGGGTATCTTGTTCCTTGTTTAGCTAGTTTGTCTGCTCTTTCATTCCCTGGATTGTTTATGTCCTGGTATCCATTGAAGTTTGACAGCATGAGCAGTGAGAAAGTTTGTATAAGTTTTTAAAAGGCATTTGATGTACAAGTTTTCTGTTTGCCAGTTTTCAACAGCTTGCAGGACAGATTTAGCATCAGAGAAAACATCAGTTAATCTTTCAGGCTTGATTAAAAATAGGTTTGATCACGACCTTCCATCACACACAAGACAAGTAACGCCTGAGATAAAGACACAACTGATAGAGAACATCAACAAAAAAGACTGACTTGATAAATCTCACAAGTATTGCACAAAGAACTATCAATCAATATCCAGAAAACTCAATTCTAGTACACACAGATGGTTCAGCCTTTAAAGGTATATTAAATGCTGGTTATGGTTCAAGCATGCAATTACCAGATGGCATCCGCAAAGACCTATCAAATGCCTGTGGGAAAATTTGTTCAAATTTCGATGCAGAATCTGTAGCAATATTGTGTGTATTAGAATTGAGTTTTCTGGATATTGATTGATAGTTCTTTTGCAATATAAAGGCTCAGCACTCTAATTCCTTCCACCTCTTCTTTCATTTATTTTGTTTTATTCCTCTCTCCATTTGGACTTTTTTCAGTTTTATTAAAGAGCAAAAAGAAGGCATTCGTCATCGCAATCAAAAGAAATAATGAAACTGGTGGGTGGCTTTTGCTTGTGGTTTCTTCTTTTTTAAACCACAGCATGGAAGTCTGCTTCTTTGTCTCTCGATTATTAACCCCACTTGTCCCTAATCAATTATTGTTTGTTCCATCCAAGCCATTTTTTGTCATGCTGCTTATTCATCAAAGAAACTTGTTTCATTTTTATTATTTATGTTTGAAGGCATGGTACTCTAACCAATGTTGAATTTAAATAACTTAATTGACAGTTACGATCACCTTTTGAGAGCATTAATGTATTCTCATCACCAATATATTAGATTGGCAGCACTATTTATTACAAAAGAGACATGGAAGAAATATGAGATTTAAGTGTACAAAATGTTGCCCATAGTATGAATGAATTGAAATTTGGCTCTATGGACTATTTTACGGCTGTCCTCAAGTAATGTAGAACGGTACATATAGCAAGGCACCACGAGTAAAATAATGGAAAACAAATTATTATTTTTTTTAGGGTAAAACAATTTTTGTTAAACTCAGTTTTATAATATAAAGTTTAATTACCATACTAACTTTTTTTTAATAAACAGTTTTAATTAGTAGGGACTTACATTTATTTTTTGTACTTCTTATAAACTGAGAGCATTCTCTTCCTTATTCTATTTCCCCACCACTGAACTTCCCTATTTACTATTCACTGCTTGAACCATTTTCTCCTTTCCATCTATATTCAACATACACCCCCAAAATCATACTAAATTTTAGATAATTGTATAGTAGTTTAAGTCAGAAAGATCTGAATACATAAAATGTACACTGTATGTATGGTTTAAATTAAGGACTGCTGTTATAGTCATACTCATTACTACAGCTATGACAATTTGTTATTTTATTTTATTTTTTACATATTTTTTCTCCAGAGCTCAAGTGAATTTGATGTGAACACACACATTTTTATATATATACTTTCTAGTAAAGAATATATCAATTGATCAATACACTTCTTTTGAATAAGCTTGGATGGCAAGTGTGTTGCTTTACCAAGTAAAAAGATAACAAGATGTCATTGACCACTAAAAAGCTTTTAGTTATCAAATCTTGACTATGTCTGATTTTACGACTTGAAGTGTTTTGTCTATAAAAGTGATTTGTAAAAACTTAACTGTAGTAGTGGAACTTCAACAATGCTATGAATTATGATAATGAAACTTATCAAATGCTGTCGATTATGGTAATGGTACTTACCAGTGTTATGAAAGTGGCCAATGCTTTGCTTTTTACTTAATTGTTTTTGTAACTGATGCTTTTTTTTTTATTATTGCCTTTGTCATTCCCAAACCTTTTCTCTTATTAGAGTTTTTTTTTCAAGTACACTCTTGAAGTTGAAGGTATCTATAAATTGAACTTCTAGTATTGATAAGGCAATGTTATTAGTCTTTTCACAACGCGGCACTAGACAGTCTAACGTCGAATGAACCCCATTGGAGACATGGCGCAAGATCTAACTTTACCATTTTTAACGCAGAATGAGAGTGATCAAAGGGAAGGAATCTTGTAATATGTTACTATAACTATCATTCTGTCTTCCAGGGTAGGCTTTTATTCTTTATAATATAGCATGTTCTGAGGAGAAGAAAAGAGGGCTAACACCAACGTCAAGGTTAATAGAGACAGGAAAAGAATATAATTTTCAATGCATGAAGATTCAAATAGTTTACAAGAAAGTGTTGTGAATTGTTTTAAAAACATGTCTTTTTATTTTCTATCTTTATGTTTCTGTTTTTTGGGAATACAATGGTCATAACAATACAAAACTTAAGCTTTCAATTTTTGTCTGGTTGTGTGTGAAGATTGATTTGAATTTGAAACCGAGGGCAAATTCACTATAAAGCATTAAAATATCAATTACTAATTTGAATTATTTTAATTCATTATCATTTTTTCCACAGTGATGGGCCATCTATGGAAAAGAAAGATGGTTTGAGACACCGTGGCAACTCTGGAAATCCTGGAGCCTAAGTTTAAGCAGTAAAGACAGGAAATTGGTTTTAGTTTGAACTCCCTTGAATATTGCAAAATTATTTATATGTAAGGGATAGCAGAATTTGTTTATTTTAAACCTTCACATGCACTTCCATGTGCCATTAAGATTACATCAATATAATGCGTTGGTATACAGAACGTTTGGCCAAATTTGTTATTAAGAAAGAAAAATAGAATGAAAGAAAAAGACTAAGCTGGTCTTCTACTCGGCATATATATCTCAAAAGACTTTAAATTTCAAACAAGTCGACAGAAATGTTTTCAATATGTTTTTGTTCTATCACAACTACTGATGGTGTACAATTAAATAATGTCTTTTCTGCATTCTCAATCTTTTCAATTTATGTTTTGAGAACAAAACTTTTACTCAATGTTCTTGCAAAAAACTATAACCTTCATAGTAGTTTGTCCATACCTTGTTTTGTTTACGTAGATGCGTTTTAATGTTCATGTGGGTAAAAATGTTTAAATACAAAGACTGTATTGAAAAATATCATTGAATGCCAACCATTTACCTTGAAATATATTGTTATTGCAAATACCTAGATGTAAGATAAATTAAAAACTATCCAGTTGATCAATTTTAGAAAGACGCCTTAAAACTCCCAAACTAGACTTAATTAATCTCATTTTTTTTTCTGCTGTGATCACTTTGAGTTTCTTTTACTTTTAGAAGCTGAGGTGAAGTAGGCGGATGTCAGATATTTGATTTACTCAGTTTTGGTACCAATATTATATTTGAATTTTTTTATTTTGCTCTTCAAGATTGTTAAATTTTTTTCAACTTACAACATGACACACATAAGTACTGATTTTATGACTCTCTTGATTTATACCGATATATAGGCCACATAAAAAGAAATACAAACATACGCACATGTATGAGCATGTACATATACAGGCCTCTGGAAAAGTCAGAACAAAAACAATCTCAACATGAACATGTTTGAGATGACAATAGATCAAAAAGACATTACAATTTCACCTTGCTCTACACTTTTTTTTCTCCTTTCATCTTTCTCTATTTTACTGAGCCCTATTTGTGCTGTCACACTTGAAGGTATCCTACACGGAAAAATGTGCATTTTCTATATATGCAAGTGTTCGAGAAGTGAGTTTGTCAAAGAACCTGCCTTAGGAGAGAATGAATTACATAGCTTTAGTGATTATCGAGTGGTATTCTGTCTTGGGCAAAGGATTTCTAACGAGTCTTTCTCCTTGTCTTATTGTATTAATGAGCAATGTGATAGCTGTTGTCCTTTTTAACTGTAGGTATTTTTTTGTCCCATACCTTCTGCAAATTGTCACTGTCAGGGAATTTTATGCTTATAACTGATGCATAGATTTGGTTTGGTTTTCTCCCTAGTGATTATTATATGTAATTTTTGTTTTAAGTCTTTGGAGTAAATTTATTTCACTTTTAATTAGATTTGCATTGTTGTTGATGCAGAGCCATTTAAATAAACAAGCCCAAGATTTTCTTAGACTAATACTACACTACCATTTTGAAAAAGTGTATGCTTGTTTTATTGAAACATATTCCATTCTCAATTGTAAATATGCTTTTCTGAAGAAAGAATAATGTTCACATCAGTAAGCTTTTGAGGTCAGTAGTATGTCTAATAATCTCTTTTATTAACATGAGTGTCAACATTTTTAAAGGGGAAACCAGTAGAACTATGAGTATAACAGTATTTCTCTTTGTTCATTATATAAAAAGGTCAGGAAGTGTTTCATTTCAACTTTCAAGGTTTTGTGCAAATCCGTAGTAAACTGTCAAAATGGGCTATAAAAATTGATATTTGTAATTGCAGTGCTGATCTTTTTTTTCTAACAGGGTTAGAGACATAATATTTAATCAATAACTTTAACTCGATTTGATTTGAAACATAACCGTGGTACTGCTTTTGTTTCTTTAAGATGTATGTAAAGTCATAATATTCAGAACATTTTCTATTAGTTTTTGTTTTTTTTTGTAAGATGATCCTTTTAATATATCCCCACAGCAAAGCTAAATTGTCTCCTACTATAATCACTATTAAAAGAAAACAATTTTAACATACAAATTCATTTACCCTTATCCCTTTCTTTTTAATTGCAACATTATACCAAAAGTAGAAGTCATTTGTACATAGCATCATCTAAATGGAGCCATTCATTGAAGGAAAAAATAAAATAAACGCCATTTCACTTTTTCTACTTTGTTGTGTTTATGTCTTGGGTGTAAAAATATTACATATCCAATAGGCTAATGCCTGGATTAAGCTTGAGCAGAATTCTGCTATCTACATGGAATTTACTATTACTAACATTGTCACTGTGTATATGAAGCAAAATTAATGTGCTAGGGCTAAAAAGCAGGTTGTTTTTTTTTTTAAACAAAATTTTTTTTTACATATATGAAAAACATTGGATTGATGTTTATGAGAAATTTTGTTGAAGTAAATTCCTAAATTGAAAACTTGTAATCCAAAGAACATTGACATTATCAGTATTTTTCTACACTTTGCTCTAGTATAAACTACTGTCATCGATCTCAAAATGGAAGTTGCATGTATCTCTACATCAGAAGACATAAAAAGTTCAAACCATGGGCCGTAAGTATGTCGTGATAGCTCATGAATCATCGTAAGCTTTCTTTATAGCATATTCTTATGAGGAGCCGTAAGCTACTGCAACATTGTACTAACAGCCCCGTGTGTCAGAAATTATTTGAAAATGTAGGTACCCGGTATGGGCTTAAACTGTAGGCCTACAGGTATTGACCATTTCATTCAAGCCTGAACCCCGAACACAGACCCTTCCTGGGTTAACAATATCAGATGCACTATAATTTACAGGCACATATTCAGATAATTGATAAGAGAATTTTTTTAAGATTCTGGGAAAGTTGAAGAAAACAGTCGAGATTCTTATAAAGGTCTTGGCATTCCATTCTTTAATTTTTTGACAAGTTGTGGAAGCCTAAACTTGGAAAGTCTAAAATCAAAACAAAGCTAGGTTGGAGCAGGTAAAAGAATTTTTTAATGAAAACTGATTCTGATTCATCTACAGCAAGCCTTGGAGTAGGAGTAAGAGAATATAATGAAGCAATATTACAGTTGAGTTAGCATTGTAAAAAAGTTTGCAGCTAAATAAATATCACAGTATTAATTATATGGCATCACCATGCTCATATTTTGATGTCACCATTCCCCATAAAAAAAAGAGTGCACTGCAAATATGGATTTACTACACAAGACATAATGTACTGAATATAATTTTATTTTGTTGATACATTTGATGGAGTTGTGAATTCTTTTTATGAGAAGATAGATGTATGTAAATGTCAGAGGGAATCCTTATTCCAAGCCACAGTTGATTGAAATTAGTTTTTGACTAAATGCAGTTCGGGGGCCTGAAGGACAAAAATGCATGTATTTGTGTAAGTTGTGCATGTTCTGTTCACAGTCAATCACTTTTTCCCCAGAGCTTTCCAAATTACATTTCCATTACACACGAGCATACTACTTACTAGTCAATCTATGTGGCAACATTTCGGAAGTTTACAAACTACACCAAAGTGCTGCTAGTGCTACTGTTAAGTCTTTAGATCTTGATGGAATGGACCCAGCAAGAGTACTAGCATGATTTGTTCTCTGCTATGCAAGTTGAAAATGCACAATTTAGATTTTCTTCAAAATACAGAATAATTCAGTATTCTTTGAGTGCGATATTGGCAATTTTGTAGTACATGTAATGGATTTTTTTTTGGCAATTACACTCAATATAATGCTCTAACAGTTTGGTATAAATTAATATCACACATCACTGGTAAATAGTTAATGATTAGTACAATGTACAGTCATAGTCATATATCTTAAGTGAAATTTCAGTGCAGCAATATTTAGAGAGCAACTGAATTTTAGATTATCTACACCTCTGTGTAGAACCTATTACATATAAATTTGTCCATATCTGTTGCTCAACAAAAATTGAAATAAGGAAAACAATTTCACAAATGCTGACAAAATTCTGCTTTTTCAATTATTTTTTTAAATTTATTTTGTCAATGAGGGTTTCAGGAAATGCATGAAAACAACAGCTTTTACATTTTTTTTACATTTTTCAAAATGCAACACAATAGCAAAAGGAAATACATGTATAACATATAATCATATGAAAAAGACCTGTCATCCCCACCTTGTGTACACTCAAGCCGGAGATGTTTCCATTACAGAAGAGGATGCATTTGACCACTTCAAGTTTGACTAAGAAGATGTAGGACCAAAAGTACCCGACACCTTTATCCACTGTATAACATATAATCATATGAAAAAGACCTGTCATCCCCACCTTGTGTACACTCAAGCCGGAGATGCAAAACATATACAAACTCAATTTTTCACATATTCATCTTGCTTAAGTCTGAATCCATTAAAGTTGGATTTTTAGGGTCAATAAACAGCTTGACATTAAGAAGACAATAAACAGAAGTAAGCAAAGAGCTATGCCCCAAAGAAACTGCCAAAGAGAGAACATTTTTAAATTAATTTGTTAAACAGAAAGAAAAGATAACATTTGTTCCTTAAGTTATTCACTTATTGCTTTCCACCTCCTAAAGAATAATAAAGAGAAAGTGTTTCTTCATGGTGGCTATGGGAATCATTAATCAAGGTAGAACAACAATGTACAGTCAGAATACACATAAAGAATTTTTTTTTTAATTAAAAGATGAATACCGAGGCTTCCAAAAACAGCAGGCAGTCACAGAAGTACTGTAGACAAATATTTGAATTTAGAGTCCAAGTAAATTAAACAATTTAAAAATAAAAACAATTAAATCATTTCTCATTATTGAGGTGTAGGCTGTGTAGGCTAAAAACAATTACTCTCTGAGTATCAACCTGAACTAACTCTCATGATGATTTATGTGAGATACATCACTGTTACCTTTATAAAGCTAAAATGTGTCAACTCTGATCATTTCGGTGACTTGGCCAGTTCTTCAGGAGGCCTCGATTAAAACCCATCACAGAAATATCTGTCATCTGGTAAAGTCAACTGATCTCGGTGAGTACAGCCCTACAAGAACACCTTCAGTGATGATGTTAGGAAGTGAGTCTGGAAGTTGAAAAAAAAAAGACGTAGAAAAAATATATGACAGTTAAAATTTAAACTCCTTTTCACATTTTTGTTCAGTGTCTTCTCATAAAACATGTGTGAAAAGAAGAATGTCATTAAAACTCAATAAAAATAAAGTCACAAAAAATCATTTGAAATTCAAATTAAAATAGCTTCTGCCAATGACAAGCATGGGCTTTTAGAAATTATTGACTATTTTTCTGGACTATTCCCTTAGAAATCTGAGCTCCTGAGCAATACTGCCCTATATCCTGTCCTTCTGAGCTGAAAGTAGGAAAAGAACAGGTACTGAATGAACATTTATAGCTAGGATGATTGTAAAGTGATCCCAAGATCAAAGGGAGAGCACCTTATTACCGGGGTATACATGTATAATATAATATTAATAAAACATGTAATATAATTTTCAGATACACAGGGATTCAATATTATAACATCCACCAGCAGTGGACCTCGGATATAAGAACGTCAGTGGGTCATGATGAGTCATCTAAAAAACTTTGTTACAGGCAAGGTCATAATAAACATAACAGTTGGCTCTAGGAGTTTAAAATTTAAGGGGTTTTTTTTTTTGCCTATCTTTCTCAATTATTGAAAGTTTAAACATATCTTTGTACCAAAGTGATTTTACCCCCTCCATTAGCTAAAATTTGACAAACATTTGTACGTGTTCAATGAATAAATCTTGAGTTTTAGTGACCATTTTCAAAAGAAGTTAATGCTGCTTGAGCATACGATTACGAGACTGGGAGTAGACTCAACTGAGATAATAAAATGTCTTTGATTGATAACGAATCTGTTAGGTTTATGCCTCTGTGTGTGTGTTTGTGTGTTTGAGTCATTTTGATCTGATCAGTAACATGAACAAACATTAACAAAGTGTTTATGTGATAGTAATATCGGGTAATAATAATAGTAATGACAACAACAATAACAATAATAATAATAATAATAATAATAATAATAATAATAATAATAATAATAATAATAATAATAATAATAATAATAATAGTAGTAGATATAGTAATAATAATATTAATTTTAAAAATACTATTAATAATAATATTACTTATATCAACAAACATATTTATAATATTAATGATCATATTAATAATGATATTCATTATAATTAAAATAGAATAACATGAGTGAATTTAATATTATATTTGCAAAGCTTTTGACATTTTTTCAAGCAAGGGAAACAAAGCTCAAAGTACACAGCAGATATTACTATCCTAGCTTGTCTTAAACTGCAGATTTTATTCCTAATCACACATTTTTAAGCAACTACAGAAAAGTAAAACAAAATGGAAAAAAAAAGGAACAAACCATCAGTTTTATTTTGCAGATAAATTGAAGTATCCAATACAATCACTGGTTGATGGGTGGTCTTCTGGTCAGCTGCCTGCATAAACCTGAAAAACAAATGCCATACATCATCAAGTGCATGGTGTAAAGTAGTGAGTTATTCTTTTATTTTATGCCTAGCTTTTAAGCTTTAAAACCTTAACCTATCTGGGGTAATTTGTCAACATTTAGGCAGTTGATGTTGAGTTGGTTTAATGTACATTATCAGTACTATATAGGCTATATTGTGGACGAGCCCCAAGACCAATGTTTGACAATTTTATGTGTGCCACACACGAGATAGGGCGGGGATACCATGACTCATGTCTCAGCCGGTCACATTAAACTGACACTGACTCAACCAGTAGGGAGCGAAATCGCCAGGGCTTGAACCACGGACCTTTTGCGTCGAAAGCCGATGTGCTACCACACGGCAGGGATACCATGACTTCTGTCTCAGCCGGTCATATTAGACTGACACCGACCCAACCAGTAGGGGTGATATTGCCACACTGCTCTGAGCCTAATATTAGGGTATAACACTCAGACTCCAGTGCTGCAAGACACCTAATATTAATGGGCGATTTGGGGATAACTTTGGAATGTCATCTTGTGATAGTAAACCTTATGTTATGCACTTAAAACTAATTAATGTTTCTAAATTCTATTACTAAGAATATCAACTCATATACAGTTGTTCCTTTCTCTGTCTTGTCTGCTCCACAGTCTTATGAAGAGGCGTGATAGTCTGATTTATTTGCATGTTTGCATATTACAAGATGATTTCTCAATATCTACAGTATCTATGGACGTGAATGCTGCTACATTGTTTGAACAACTTTGTGAGCTTGTTTATGTTTTTAGGTATTATAAGAAACCCTACAATTTCTCATAAGTGGATGAGAGGAAGCAATTAGGGAGGAGGAAAGATATAGAAAATGAGTACTGCACCATTACAATTCTTAGTGAAGGGGATAGCAATATTGTAGTTTATCATCATCATGTATCCGAAAAGAGAGAGAGAGAGAGAAAGGAGATTAATATCTACTCTCTATGATCTGACCAATCAAAGTTATGAAGTATGACAGCTCCTCTCTCCCTGATCTGAATAAATTTTATTTCAAAGTGAATAGCGTCTGCTTTAACTGACCTGACCTTATTAGCATTAAGATGAACTGGCTTTAAACTATCCTCCCTTTACTGATCTCAGTATATCTGCAAATTTACTAGGTGTTTCAAAAAATTATGCATATTTAATATTCACTTATTGCATCTTATGTAACTTTTTACACTTTAGAAAATCATCACAGGCTTAAAACCCTTTATCAAATTAAACAAACTGTACATATAATTTCACACCATTGCTCAAACACTGCACGAGGTACTGTAGACTTTGCAGCTACACTCCGATATTTATACTTGGCCATAGTTGCCAGCACAGCACTCATGTAAAGTAGCACTTTTAATGTTTGCACACAAGAGCGGAGTTGGAGTTTTGATAGAGGGTAAACTTTAGAAGTCTGTCCCTCTCCACAATAGCTTTGACACTATGCTATTACAAGTCTCCTTTGCTACAAGTTGTTTACAAAAACAGTCACTGTATTGTTATCAATTTTATGTAACTTATAATACTAAATATTTAGGCCCTTGTTTTAAAATGATTTTAAAAGTTGAGTTGATATTGATATTTTGGCTGGAAAAAAAATTCAGACCTTTACTTCTGAATGCTGTCATGAGGGTATATTTTAAACTCTTCCTTGCCAATGACATGAATACTATCCTCTTTTTATTGACCCCATTACATCTCTACAAAATCAGTCTTTAGGCATTTAATCGCTTCATCTCTCAATATCATTTAAAACAATATTATTTTAAGTATTCAAAAGAGGCCAAGTCATTGCAAATATTATTCAAACAATAAGAATATTACGCAATTTCTCCATACTTTTCAAACTGTGGTGTATTCAAGTCTAGTCATTCTAACAATTGAATAAACTCTAAAACATCTTGCACTTACTCAATTGTATTGTTTGCGGAATCTGCCTCTAAAAATAGCAGCAAAGCATGAGGTAATGTCTCTTGGTCCAATAGCCCCTTAGATGACGATAAGGGATTTTTTTTTTTTATTAAAAAAAAACCAACAAATTGATTTTAAAATCAGCTGCAAAAATTGTACAATACATATATAAATATCCATTAAAATAAATTGAAAGAATCAAAATTATTGCTGCACAATCAAAAACATGTTATTTAAATCAAGCAAAACAGATTCAACAATCAACTTAACACTGACTATTGTAGATAATCAATTGAGCGAAGAAAATGAGCAATTCAGTCTTCTTTTTTGTCTTGAACACATTTACAGACTTGCAAAAACTAACAGGTAATGTGTACATTTAGTTTTACCCTTTCAACACATCTTGAGTGATACCATTGTTTTTGTTAGGCCTACTTTAATCTTGCTGGGGCAGACATGTAGATCTAAAGATTGATATCTTATTGTCATTTGTTATGAATTTTTAAAAAATCAAATTAAAAGCTAGAAAAGGGTTTTATTTATTAAACATAGAACATAATTATTTATAACTATAACACAAAACAGCACATATGGAATACTTTTAGGTGTTATTTTTTATATAATAGTGTCTCCTATTTGTAAAAAATGAGTAGGTTACCTACCTGAAAATATGCATCAAGTCCTACTCTTCTTTGCTCTAACACTTTTGGGTTCCATTTCAGGACTTTTTTAGGGGGGAATTCTGGTGTTTTTGCTACCTTTTTCAACTGTGGAATTTTTATAAGAAATAAAACCATTTCAAATCCTTTTTCAAAACTGTTTATATCACACCAAACTACAAACAATAAATAAAAAATAGTGAAAGTAACCATATATTGAAGTTTCTATGCCTGATAGTTATCACAAAACTGGCATTTTTTTATTCTGTGTTACTTGACTGCTTCTTTCCTAGAGTGCCTGTCCTTGAAATAATTATACTAAGTACTAAAAGCCAACTTTAGGACCTTCTCACCCTATTCTGTCCTTTTTTCTTCTTCCTTACTCGTGGTAAACCCAGTCACTTAATCTGTGACATTAAGTTTTATTGAGATCAGTTGATGTCTTAAGGAGTTTTACCAAAATAAGTTTATTATATGTGACAAATGTTGTATAGGCAAATGTCAAGTGTTCTAGCTTCACCTTTTTTAAAGAGAATGGATTAAAATAAACAGTGCATGTAATCAATTTTCCACACAATAAAAATGTAAGTTTCAAGACTATGTTGGTAGCAGCAGCTAACAAATTAGCAAAAAATATCAAACAACAGAAAATAGTTGCGACTTACCATCTGGTGTAACTTTTCAAACTCGGAATATCTCTTCTCGATGACATGGTGAATACCGGACACCCAAACATCTACAGTAAAAGCCTGGACATAAAATTTTTAAAAATTAAAGAGTGCATTGTAATTATCACATTGTAGAAAGTTCTAGTTTTCCCACCTACTTTGGTTGCGTACTGCAGGCGCACCTAATTACACCTATCAGTCTTAAATCTTGACAGGTGACCTAGATACAGGCGCACCGGTTCCTTTATGCGGCTCAGTACAAGAAGAGGACACCTTTAGCTTTGACAAAAATTAACATGGAGATGTTTACATCATGCACAGAGCCGTTGCACTGTCTCGCATTGTTATGACTTGTGCAGGGCTTCTAAAATGGAATATTAACTTAAACAAAGATTTTTAAAATCTTAAATACAGGTGAATGAACAATATATGAAATATTCCATATATACAAAATCAAGTGTGTTAAAATGTGCAAAGAAAAAAATATAAAACAATTGAATGAGTTTTTTCAACTGTGGGTTATATTAGACAGAGACCACTATAAGTATAACATCACTGAGGATTGTTTTCAAGCCTAAAAACAGCCATGTGCAGCTAGATCTGGCCAACAGATTTTGAGTGATACAATATTATATAAGAATTTCTAGAAACAGTGTTCAGATCTCAACAGTCAATAGACTTCTCTTTTTCATTAAGGCTGTCATAGATGTATACACAATTTTGTTATAAATTACATTTTATGGGAAATGGTAGCCTACACATTACTGGTAGCACTAAATTAGCTACAGGTGGGACCTATCACTTATAAAATTTAAATTGTTTTCTTTTTTTCTACAAGGGGAAACTTGGAAGAGTATAGAATCTAGATCCATTTTCCTCCTTCTTCGGCATATCTGCTCTTATTCAGCGTATTGAATACTACAGACAGGTTTGATTACTTCCAGGTTTGGTTTGCGTCTTTTCGTAACTTGGTGATCTAGATCTAGAGAATATAATAATTATCTGTTTAAATGTTGTGTTTTAATGGTTTCATGGGAGATGATCAGAGAATGATCCCAGGTCGCACGTTAGAAAGTTATCCCTTTTCGCTGACTCGCGGTTGCATCGAAACACGGTTTTAATACGTTCTATTAAGTATTATTGATCAAACCAAACCAACCGTGTACGTCTCATCGTCGTCTTTCACTTTGCGGAAACTGGATACGTTGACTTGAATGGCCATCGTTATAGGACTTCGTTAGAGCTATCTAAAGAAAGAGAGACCAGACAGCTCGAAGTTCAACGAGTCTCTTGGCCTTGGTTAAGAAGACAGTACCATACGCGAATGTCACTACTTTTCATATCAAGCAGCTGTGCGTTCCCTTGTGTTTACAAACAGAAAAGGGGGTGTAACATAAACGTCAACGGTAACGGTCTAGATTATGTTTTGTTTTTTGTTACGTTTTTTTTTTCAAGTTTCTTTTTTAATCATGAAATGTTGACAATTACTTTTACACAAAAATATTTGATTCATTTCCAAATTATTGATGGTGAGTATAACGTTTTTTCCTAAATTATTTTAAAAGTTGCACTATTTCATATATCTAAAGTATTTTCAAGTAAATTAACCTAGATAATAAATATAAAATCTATATTTTTGATCCAATCCCATCGAAACTGCGAGCCAAACCATTGTATACAACATGGCGGACAATTTAGAAGAAAGCCCGTGTTCATCTCCCGCATCTTATACTTTTGTCAGAGTCCTTGGAAGCGGTGCTTTTGGGGAGGCAGTTTTATACCAGAAGACTGAGGTACCTCTAAATCAAGATATCATCTATTTTATAGTCTATTCAAAACATAGATGATAGCAATCCTTCAACCACAATATTGCTGAGTCTATAGGCCTACGCAATAGATCTAGATCTAGATTAGATCTTCAGTTTCTATCCAAAATTTTCTATGTAAGGAGTACAAAGTGTGAAGACTCTTGTAAATCATGATATCACAAATAGGTAATTGTAATAAATGACCTTTCATTTGATATGAATCGAATGACATGTAGAGTCAGAGGTAGGAGGGAAGTCTTTTTCTCTTCGGCTATTTGTTACAAGACTCTAAAACTGCTTGCTAACAAGTGCATTTACAGAGAGTGACTCGGACTAAACATTAGAAAATGTCAAGAGTTAAAGTATTCTGTTAGAGATTTACTATACTAGATATTAAATTAATTATCTTTGAAATACCTTAAATTATACATAGGCCTAAAACCTTTTCTGAACTCAAGCATGCAAGCACACATTGTAAGTCACATTAAATCTATAGACTTTTGGTATGATAAATTTGTGAACCTGCTATCGCATGATGCTTGCAGCTACACATGAATACATATGTCTTAACAATTACAAGCTATTCTCAATTTCTATAATTAAACTAAACACATTCTGTTTAATTTTCAAATTTTCTTTTCACAGGATAACAGTTTAGTTGTGTGGAAAGAAGTGAATCTGACAAAATTAAATGAAAAGCAGAGGCGAGACTCTCAAGGAGAAATTGATATCCTCTCTCTTTTTAATCATGCGAATATTATCAGCTATTACAATCATTTTGTTGATGATGACACTCTCTTTATAGAGATGGAGTATGCCAATGGTGTGTATTTTTTCCTTACCTTAGAAGCTTTAAAAAAAAATCTTTCATTACTTTACTGCATAATTTTTACAGTGTTCACTCATCATAGTTATTATTAACTTAGATGTGACATAAATCTTTGGCCTGTGGGGATTTTGTGTGTACATTAGCAAAGCTAAAAGGGATGTTATTATATATGAAGATGACTTTATGTTTGCCCATCCCCCCTCCCCCACCACCCGTCCACTCCTCTCCCATCTGATTGCTTGTATTCAGATAGATGCACCTCTCCTATCAGCCTTAGGTCACTATAGAAAGAATTAACATGCTAGGGGAAGTGAAAAATGATGTGTGAGCTTGTCAAAAAATGTTTTTTAAAGTTATATCCGGCTCTGCTAAAATGTGTTCTTACACTTTATATCAGGCCAAAAGCGGGTGGGTAGAGGTGTTAATTAAAAAAATAGAAAAAAATTATTATTCATAGGGTGAGCGGGTTCGAAGATGGAGTGAGTTGGTATGCGGAGAGTTATTACGCTGAGACTACTGTATTATCTTTTCATGCCAATGTAGAACAAAAGTTATCTAGAATAGCAAAACATTATTATTACTAAAATATGAACACTAATTTACATCAAAGATCCATCCTCTTGTTTTCAGGCGGCTCCATGTATGACAAAATTGCAGGAAGCACAAAACTGTGGCCTGAAAAGGTAGGATTAATATGGTAGTTGTAAAAGTAGGATGGAGAGAGATAAAAAAACAAAAAACAAAGAGGAAAGACAAACACAAAGACAGGCATATCTGCAGATTGTAAGGATTTATTGAGGAGTATCAATGAATAGAGAGAGGGTAGAAGGGTATTGTCTTTGTTGCTATTTTGTTCGATTTAGACCAATTTAACTTGTAGCTGTGTCAATGCATATCACTCAAACTTTATTTTTACTTTCAGGATGTTGTGTGGTATTTGTACCAAATGGTCTCAGCCTTGGATTATATTCATCAGTATGGAATTATCCACAGGTTAGTAAAACAATGTGCAAACGATTCTATTAAAAAAAAAAAAAAAAAACATTTTAGCTGCATTTTGTTAAACAAAAAGTTCGTTTTTTTGAAACTTGAAACAAAGATTTTTATAAGTTAGGTAAAATCAATGATGTAAAATAATATATAAATTGTTTGAAACACATTTACTTATCTGTCTTTCATAATAATTTGTTGGTTTTTAATCATTTTTTTTTAATGGTAGAAGCTTTTAGTTTTGTATCGCTAATTTTGTTTTATAAAATCAATCCAGTTGGTGCGTTTATTCCTAAAGGAGTATGAAAGAATAGCAAAATAGGTAGATCTGAAGATGTAAAAGTCTTTCAATTTGAATCAGCTAGAAGCTTTTTTCTTTCAGTACTCTCTCATCCAATTTAAAAAAGAGCTGAGGTGGCAATGATACTCTATTGAATAAATAGCTATTCAATTACTCTGGTACCAAAGAAAGAAGGGTATTTCAAAATGTATGTTTCTTGCTAACTTTTAGGATCTTTTAATTGTATCTGGCTTGATAGTTTTACTTTCATTTCTTTAAAATCGTTTTGTCCAGAACAATATAAACACATACATGTAGTGTATCAACTTTGCTTTACTCAGAGGTGATGTTTAATCTTAAAACAGGGGCAAAAAATGCAGATACTGCTCTGCACTCTCAGTCTCTTACCATTATAGTTCATTTAGATCTGGAGCAATCACACAAGTTAAATAGAAATACAGTTTGTTTGAGTCTGTAATTAATCAAGGGATGCAAAATTAAAATGATTAGTTTATTTTTATTGTGGCATAACTATATCTCAATATTTTAAATAAAAAAATATCATATCTTTTTATCATATTATTCAATACATGTATAGTGCCATATGTGTTTCACAAATAAGTATCTCTATGATAAAGATTGTTAGACTCATAGCGTATTTTCTTTTTTTTCAGAGACATAAAAACTCTAAATATATTCTTAACCAAAGTTGGTTTAGTCAAACTTGGAGACTTTGGTATATCAAAGATTTTGGAATCTAAGAATCAGATGGCAGAGACAGTGAGTGCTTTATGAAACATTTGTTTTTATTATATAAACTTTACTGTCTGAGTACAATTTTTGTTTGTTACTACTTTAAAACTAAAACTGTGTTTGAGACAATAAATAATTATAGTCACTGAAGGTATTCATGAAAAAAAAAAGAAATTTTTTTTTTTATAGAAAAGCTTTACAAAGTTATGTGTACTATCTCTACTGCTGTTTATATTATTTCAACTAGGGATGTTGAATTAAAATGTTTTAAGGCAACATTTGTTTTTACTTTTATCTTTTTCTTTAACCTCCTTGGGCTTTGCAACAAAATAATTGTGCTTTCAAGCTTTATCTTACTAGTCTTTGAACATTTAGAGATAAAGTAAGTCACTTAAAACAGTTTTGCCTGTGATAACCATTTCTGGTTAAATAAGTTGTTATTACTATCATTGTTGTAGTGATTACTATTTTCATTATTATTATTATTATTATTATTATTATTATTATTATTATTATTATTATATTATTATTATTATTAT
>RQTK01001190.1:48251-89533 GCA_003991915.1 Elysia chlorotica | reverse complement strand
TTTTATTATTATTATTTTTATTATTATTATTATTATTATTATTATTATTATTATTATTATTATTATTATTATTATTATTATTATTATTACTATTATTATTATTATTATTATTATTATAAGTTTTCCTAGCCAATGCCCTGTTCATCGAACAGGTACGTTTTGTTAGCAGTTACATTTACACAAACAATAGAAAAACTTACTGATTAGTTCAGCACTGCTGAGTAGACGATGTTTCAATCCTTTGCCGTGTTGACATCATTTGAAAGATGGAGTTGTACTGTCTTGTCTTACATTTTCTAAATAATGTTTGCTTTCAGAAATTTTGTTATTAAATAAATCTGCTCTTCTGGTGGGGAGCTGAGGAAAAAAATCCAACTTTGTGGCCCAATTGTAGCAACAAAACGTTTTTGTTTTTAACCTTTAAATTTTAATGTTTGACAGTGAACACATCTTTGGTTAAAGGGTCCTATGTTTATTACATTTTGAAAATAATTAAAAGCCAATCGTTGATCTAATGTCGGTTGAGGCCGTGCTGCTGGGCTATTATCAATCGTAATTAATGAGCATGACTACATTGAAAGTCATTCAGGGTCGGGCATGAAAATGAGCATAATATTCACAAAAAGAATAAGTACAAAATATCATGACTATTTAGATCCAGATCTACATCCAGATAGGCCAATCGAAGGGTTAACTATGTCGGAAAAGTCTCAAAAAAAAAAAAAATACAGAATTTAAAACGTTCAAATTCGATAAAAATTTCCATTTACCTTACAAGCCATACATGTGTCGAAATTTTTTTTACTTCTTACTGTTGAACACACCTCATTTTTTCTATAAGTATTCAATAAATTTCTGGCCTATAGTTCTGATGAAAATAAGATGGATTGATAATTATGGTTCATAACATTGATGAATTAAAAATTGATTAAGTGTTTGGTGTTATATGACTCTAAAATTCTCTGGCCCATTTGTAATTTTTCTGTAAAATTTGGAATTTTAGGGTGGAGCTGTTTGGATCGCATGTCTAAGTTTGAGACGAAGATATATACAATTATATTTACTATCTAATACCCTGTTCATCGAACAGGTACGTTTTGTTAGCAGTTACATTTACACAAACAATAGAAAAACTTACTGATTAGTTCAGCACTGCTGAGTAGACGATGTTTCAATCCTTTGCCGTGTTGACATCATTTGAAAGATGGAGTTGTACTGTCTTGTCTTACATTTTCTAAATAATGTTTGCTTTCAGAAATTTTGTTATTAAATAAATCTGCTCTTCTGGTGGGGAGCTGAGGAAAAAAATCCAACTTTGTGGCCCAATTGTAGCAACAAAACGTTTTTGTTTTTAACCTTTATTATTATTATTATTGTTATTATTATTATTATTATTATTATTATTATTATTATTATTATTATTATTGTTATTATTATTATTATTATTATTATTATTATTATTATTATTATTATTATTGTTATTATTATTATTATTATTATTATTATTATTATTATTATTATTATTATTGTTATTATTATTATTATTATTATTATTATTATTATTATTATTATTATTATTGTTATTATTATTATTATTATTATTATTATTATTATTATTATTATTATTATTGTTATTATTATTATTATTATTATTATTATTATTATTATTATTATTATTATTGTTATTATTATTATTATTATTATTATTATTATTATTATTATTATTATTATTGTTATTATTATTATTATTATTATTATTATTATTATTATTATTATTATTATTGTTATTATTATTATTATTATTATTATTATTATTATTATTATTATTATTATTGTTATTATTATTATTATTATTATTATTATTATTATTATTATTATTATTATTGTTATTATTATTATTATTATTATTATTATTATTATTATTATTATTATTATTGTTATTATTATTATTATTATTATTATTATTATTATTATTATTATTATTATTGTTATTATTATTATTATTATTATTATTATTATTATTATTATTATTATTATTGTTATTATTATTATTATTATTATTATTATTATTATTATTATTACTATTTTTATTATTATTATTATTATTATTAATATTGTTGTTTTACAGCTTGTTGGAACTCCATATTACATGTCTCCAGAAATAATGATGGGAGAAAAGTAAGTGAGACTTTTTATCATTTCATTTTATTTGGGCCAGCTCTGCTCTTTATTTCTGAGATGATTTTGAAAGAATATTTTTTTTTAAATGTTAAAGTATCTTAACATAAGGTCTATAATTCTTTGAATATGTAATGTTTCAATACACCTTAGTAGAATAGGATTTTTAATGAATCACTTTAATTGATATGAATATCATTCCAAAGCAATCTTATTGTTTTTTTTAAGCAATTAGATAGAAGTTTTAAACTGATCATTTATTGTAGAGAGTCCATTTTGTAATATTACAATTATTGTTTAAGATATGCTAAGCTCATTGAATAAGATATTAAAAAAGACATGATATCGAACATCAACTTTATAACCTTTTCAACAATAAAAGTGGGTGCTCACATATTCTTTTAACACCTGTGATTAAAGAAAATCTTAATTAATTTAAAGACCCCATTTACAAATTAATTTTAACACATAATGTTTCGAAACCATTGGCAAGATTTTTGGTTTTTGACAATGGAGTGTTTCATTGTTGCTCTTTTTGTAAAAGATTCAACATCAACATTTGAGTTGTAAAACTAGGTTTTCTTTTTCTCTTTTCTTTAAAAAATCTACAGATATAACTTCAAAAGTGATGTTTGGGCTTTGGGATGTGTTTTATATGAAATGCTTACATTAACAAAAACTTTTCAAGCTACAGTAAGTATTTTAGACTAGTTTTTAAAGTATACAAACTTTTATAATACAAACTTTGTAAAATATACTTTTTTAACTTGATTAAATAGCACAAAAACAATGGTAAATGATTTTCGTTGAAGACGTACATTTTTATGTATAAAGATTTATTTATTACGAAATGTATATATTATATGGAAAGAAAAATTTATTTCCAAAATTATCTGTAAACTGTTAACTATGAATATTTAATATTTCAGAACCCTTTAAAACTGGCATTGGATATTGTTAAATGTAGCCATACAGCCATTAACAAGTCATATAGTGATGACATGCGTTCTTTAGTGGATTTGATGTTGAGAAAGGTAAGCCTCATGGTATCCCTATGTTGTTTATCCGCCCGTACTTTCAACATTTTTTCCTTGAATTTGAAGTTATCAAAGACTACTCAGGTTTTAACGTTTCACTCCTAGAGCATTACTTGATTTAGCATAGATTATGTTTTCAAGTCAAAATGTTTGAATGTTATTGTTTTTCAATTTACATTATTTGATGCTTTATACTTTTAATAATAAAAAAGAGATTCAATACTTCTATTGCCTTTTTTTAAATTACTGTTACATACCTGTAAGAATCGCCCACAGTATCCAAAACGAACTAGTGTATATGATGCTGGTAACAGATATATAGAAGAGAAGATTTACCAAATGTCAATTATTTCACAGCAGCAGCATCATAAATCATCAAGGCAGGCATGTTTAAGGAAAGAAAATATTTATTTACACTGTAAAATATCTCTTTACACTGTTACACTTTGGTATCCATCTTATCTTTAACAGTTTAAAATGTATATCAGAAACCAGAGGAAAGACCCAGCACAGAAGAGATGCTAGCTCTTCCACTTATCTCTGCATCTAGTACACAGATGGAGCAGAAAGTTTATGAGCTAAATGGGGTGACCAGAAGAGCTAGACTGTCAACAGCTTCTACTGGACAAGTTGTGGTGTCTGTAGTCACTTCCAAAATGTGTGAGGTAGTGTATGGACAAGTAATAATTTTCATAAAAGATATAACCAAATATATGCACTGTGGATGTGCTATTTTTACACTTGTATATTGGATAACTAACAAACATTCCTTTTTAATCGACTTAAACATGCTATCTTCTTTTGAACATATTATGAAACTTATGTACATTCATTACAGCATCATTTTTATAAATAATTATGTATGATCATTAAATTGTTTAATAAAAAGCAGAAGGTAAATACAAGTATGCACTGGAAAATATGCTTGAAGTAGATAGAACCACAACTGTACTCTCGATGTGCTTAATAAATTAGAGCCGCTTGATCTTAGTGCTCAGTAGGGTGTGTATGGAATGAGGAGGTCTGATATGTATGATGGAAAAGTACAATTAAGACTTTTAAAGCAAAGATTGGCTAGTTTGTATTCAATTCTGGCCTTGACCGGGAGCCAATGAAGCTCATTAAGTAAGGGGGTTATATGGTCTCTCTTAGATTTTTTCAAGACAAGCCTGGCAGCACTGTTCTGAATTCGCTGCAGTTTATTTAATTTGTCTGATGGTAGGCCAGCAAGAATGGAGTTACAGTAGTCAAGCCTAGATAGTATAAAGGCTGAAACAAGTTTCTGGGTAGCATGATGGTCAAGGTATGATCTAATCTGGCCAATTTTTCTAAGTTCAAGAAATGTTACTTTACAAATGTGATTAATTTGGGCTTCCATGGACAGTTCACTATCTAAATAAACACCCAGATTTTTGGCCTTACACGAAAAATTAACAATTTCGTCACCAATATCAATGTGGTCAACACTTAGTGAATTCAGTTTTGCTGTGGCAGCAGCAGTAGCAGCAGCAGCAGCAGCTGGAGTATGTGCTTGAAGTAGATAGAACCACAACTGATTTTGATGTCCGTGAAAAGGATATCATCGATATTAACGTCAAATAGGCTACAATATAGGATTTTTTGAAAATAAGTTTCAAAAACAGCTTTAAGTGACAAGATGCTATGTAACAAGCTGTGGATTTCTTAAGTACAAAATGGTGCAGAATTTATATTACTTATTGTATTTGCTGATTTATAATCTTCTGCAATGTAAATAGGGATGTAACAGCTGAAAAGCTTTGAAAAAATTATGCAATTGGTTACTTGGTAAAGTTATGCATAAGAAATGTCTTGTTAATTAGAGTAGTATAGTGTTGTTCTTGTTTGTTTGTTTTTTCAAACAGATGTATCAATGGGGAGGTGGAAAGATCACACCTCAAAAAATTGAACTTTTTACAAGAGAGAAAAGCCCAATTCAGGTAAGTTTATAAGTAACTGGAGAAATTATAATGTGGCATTGATTTTTAACATGCTTTCCTTCTTACTTGGAGGCAAGATTTAAGGTTGGAGCACCCTTTGAGTTTTGAATAGTGTGAAGTGAAACATTTTGTTCTAATCTAAATCATATGCTTTTTTATACAACTGAAACAAATGTTGTCTTTTTTTTTGTAATATAGTCACTATAGATTAATGTGTTGGGATCTACTCTTATTTTGCCGCGCAAAGGCAATGTGTCGTATATACATTTTGGCCTATTTCTAGGTCATGTGTTCAGCAGGCATTTTTAACATTCTGCATCTTTTGACAAAGGCATAAAAGTGTATCTGCAACATTTCTATCATTTTTTAGTTTGGATTTTTGACGTATCCAAAAATTTAATTTTCATCTGCAAAGTCAGATTGAGTGTGCAAGTTTTCCGGAATAAAGCAGGTTTCAGGATTCGGGCCATAGGTTGCGATCCTCTTCCGGATTGGATCTAAGAAAATTTAGGTTGGCCTCATAGCTTGTGAAGCGTCACCTTTAAAAATCCGTAAATATTGTACTGGAGGATAAAATCACATAAAACATCGTCAGTTTTTACATTAGTTCCTTTTCAGGCAGGGCACAAAGAAGCACTTTGAATTTAGTGTCGGTTAATTTTGTTGCCGTGATTCGGTTTTAAGTCGAACTTTTTCTTCTGGAATGTGCGTGATAATAATTTCTCTACAGGAAAGAGATTCTTTCAGTCATCATAATCATGTAGATCTAGAACATTGAAGTCTTGTTTTTTTTATTATATTTTTTCATGTTAGAGAACACCAACAAACAATTTCATTAACGTTTTCTTGAGGTATAAAGTAATATCTCAGTCAAATATCAACCACAGACAATAGGTTGTTTTAATATGCTTCCTTTGCCTTGGTCAACATTTTGGGAAGCACAGTCAACATCCGTTGACAGAACAACGCAGCTGCTTTGGCTCCAAAATTTGGCCAATTATGACATAAATCACTATGGCACAAACAATCTATACATCCACTTGTAACAAAACTTTAGGTTTGATACTCTTTTCTATAAACAATAAGGAGTTATGTGTTTCAAAGGTCCCGATCGATTTTCTCAAAACATGAAATTTGTAGATAGATCGATTTTCCTTTGCACAACAGTATTGGCCTCAACAAAAGATCTGTTCAGAATGTCGTTGAGTATACAAAGCTATTTTTTTTAATTTTGCACTTCTTAAAACTTTTTATAAAACAATATTTTTCTTTACAGGTCTCAGCTGGACACTGCCATTTTGCTGCTATCACATTTGAAAAAGAACTTTATACATGGGCGGTAAGAAAACTATAGCTGCATTTTATAAAATATTAAAATTTTTGAGAATATTTTCATAACAAAGAATTGTATGTTAAGGCACATATTGACATCTTTTTAACCCAGTTTTTTGTAACCCATTTTAACCCCACATACATTATGCATACTTTTTTGGTGAACAGTATTTTAATCCACATTCACGTTATTATACTCACTAACCAGCACTCTAATTTATAAATCACTTACACTGCATCAATGTTACAGGCATCTCCTCATGTTCAACCCTTGATAAACACAAGATCACATGTCTGACGAGAGCATTCCAGTTTGCCCCATAACCATTAAAACTATTTTAAGTAAAGATAATCCACACCGAACAAACAAAGAACTGTTTTTTGAGCCACATGAAAACAAAACAAAATGTGTAAATTTGGCTTGCTTTGAATTCCAAAGAATCCTCAAGGCGGATGCAGTATGTCTGGACAGCTGGGTCAGGGAGACACTGCTGCATATAAGGCACCAAGGAGAGTCGACTCTTTACTGGGGATACCCATCCAACAGGTAGCTTGTGGCGAAGATTTCACACTGTGTGTCTCAGGTATGTTTCATGAAGTGACACTGAAAATTATAGCAAATTCACTTGACCCTCTTGGCGAATATTTTCTTCAGACATAGTGTCATGTAGCTATAGTAAATGTAGAGTAGTAGTATTTCTAATTAGAAGCAAGCATGGGCAGCTAGTGAGGCAGAACTAACAGCAATCAATACTTTGGAAACACTTGGGGTATCAGGTATATTTTCGCATCCTAAATGATTCAGATACAAACTTTTATTTTCCAAAACATAACTTTTTTATCCTTATTTTATATCGTTCTCAATCATAAAATGACTATCCTTATTTTCTGTTCCTTTTGTCTCATCTCTTTTCATAATTATATCTCTTATATCTTACTTAATTTATAAATCTACCTTTTGGTCTTGACTTTCCAATCATCCTTCTTAATTATCTTTTCCAGTTGACTGACCTTGCCATATCTCCCTCTAAATCAGGTTGATATTCCAGGACGGCAGCAAGTGAAACATGTATGTGCAGGCAGTGAGACATCTTTCCTGCTCTGCTCCAGTGGTAGGTTGCTTGCCTGTGGTAGCAACCAGTTTAACAAGCTTGGCTTCAACTCAGAGACCTCGGGTCTCCGCAAGAGAAAGGCCAAGGTAAAATCACTAATTAGCCTAACACTTTTATTACTAGCCTTTTTTTTTTTTTATAATGTATGACATGAATGAGATAATTATTTGATGTATTTTTAACACATATTTTTTGTGTTTGCAACTCATCAGATGAAGGGGCACTGTATGCGTTTGGCTCCGACTACTATGGGTGTCTAGGCAGCTCTGATGATGAGGAGGAAGTGCTCTCCCCTGTTCTAGTTGATTTTTTTACAGATCATCCTGTCCAGCTTGTTACATGCGGCCATTCCCATGTAGTAGCCCTCACTAAGTACGGAGATGTCTACACATGGGGCTGTGGGGAGTATGGTAAGTAAAGAGAGAGAGAGAGAGAGAGAGAGAGAGAGAGAGACAGAGAGACAGAGAGAGAGAAAGAGAGAGAGAGAAGGCCAATTATGATTATGGTATGTTTCCACATAGTTTTGAATGAACTAAAGTTGACTTATTCACAATAGTAAGTATGGACATAAAGCACTACCACTGTTGATTTCCCTATGTGTGGGTCATTTATATATTTTCAAACAGTAATTTTAAATGCCACCTTGTCGAGCAGTTCCCTGAGGGTGTTTGTGGGCTCTCTCTCTCTCTCTCTCTCTCTCTCTTTCTCTCTCTTTCTCTCTCTCTATCTCTCTCTCTCTCTCTCTCTCTCTCCCTCTCTTTATTTTTTTTATCCTTATTTTATATCATTCTAAATCATAAAATGACTATCCTTATTTTCTGTTCCTTTTGTCTCATCTCTTTTCATAATTATATCTCTTATATCTTACTTAATTTATAAATCTACCTTTTGGTCTTGACTTTCCAATCATCCTTCTTAATTATCTTTTCCAGTTGACTGACCTTGCCATATCTCCCTCTAAATCAGGTTGATATTCCAGGACGGCAGCAAGTGAAACATGTATGTGCAGGCAGTGAGACATCTTTCCTGCTCTGCTCCAGTGGTAGGTTGCTTGCCTGTGGTAGCAACCAGTTTAACAAGCTTGGCTTCAACTCAGAGACCTCGGGTCTCCGCAAGAGAAAGGCCAAGGTAAAATCACTAATTAGCCTAACAATTTTTATTACAAGCCTTTTTTTTTATTACAAATTTTACCCCGAATGTCAAAGGGAATTTCAGGGGAAGAGATAAAATAAGAAAAACCTCTCTAAGCGTTTTATAGTGTGTAGTGTTAAGGTTTCCATATATCTATCTTCTAAGTTGTCTATAAGTTTGGCAGCTGTCAAAGTAGATATTACCAATGAAAATTTTAAAAATAATGCTCGAGCAGGAAACTATGTAGTAATGTTATGGGAAAATTTCTCGTCATCAAAGCTTCTTTTGTTCGGGGAAAGTTTACATAGTGAAGTTAAATATCCTGAAACTTATAAAAAAAAACCTAGCAAACAATAGGTCAACAATTTGTTTCACACAAGCAAGACTTGTGTTCTAGACTCTCTCCTTCCAATTTAAAAATTTAGGGAACTCTTAATATGAAAAAAGAGTTAATATGGGAAGCAGAATCTTTTTTTTTTCGTCAAACAAAGGTGTCTACTCACTTTAATAAGATTATCTTGACAATCTTCAATGTCATAGTTGCCATCTTATAGTCATTAGGAAAGTATATTTTATATGCTTCATATAAAAAAATTTTATAATGTAAGGGTCAGTATGGACATAAAGCACTACCACTGTTGATTTCCCTATGTGTGGGTCATTTATATATTTTCAAACAGTAATTTTAAATGCCACCTTGTCGAGCAGTTCCTTGAGGGTGTTTGTGGTCATCACCAAGAGATGATAAGCTTCGTGCCAATGTCATAGTTTTCAAAACATATCAACAAAATTGAATAAAGAATAAAAATTGATAATTGAGATGATTAACAACTCCACACATGAATGATGCTGGACTAAGCCCATCCTCCTCTTCTTATTAATTCCATGTCTTTTTTATAGCCTCTTAAGTAAAAATTTTTCCCAAATTAAATGCTTTTGTAAAATCTTATTATAACTAACAAAAAGAAATCTGTCAATAAATTAAAACCCTTTGCTCTTCCGGGAACATAGTTCACCAACAAATACTTTCCATCACTTTCTGTCCTGAGTAATAGGAAAACAATGGCAAAGTTTGAGATCAGCCAGTGCCCTAATACTGTTTAACAAAATAATTAAGTATGCACCAAGAATGAGAACAATAATTATGTTTGAAAATGCTTTTTTTTAAATATAAGTAGAACTATAATGTCTTTTTTTATTTTTGTTGCAGGGAAACTTGGGTTGGGATCAGAAGATGACTATAATACGCCACAAAAAGTGAGTCTTTAAGATTTCAAGAAACACATGATAACATAAGGCGACGAATGTACTATCTAAAAAGGCGAAGAATCTCTAGGTATTATTTTTTATCAAACGCTAACTAGATATCTAGATACCTGCCTTTGATGTCTCTGTAAGATTAATGGTGTCTCTGGTTCTATCCAAATAAGACTATTGCAATGCACTAAACAAACTTCAAAAAGTCCTAAATCATGCAGCCAAGGTAATTTACAAGAAAAAGAAAAATGAGCATGTGAAACCCCTATTAGTCTTTACATTGTTTGCCGATAAAAGAAAGAATTGAACACAAGATTGTTACTACTGTTTTTAAATGCTTCAAGTTGGTCTCGGCAATATTTACAAGAACTTTTGCACCTTAATCTGAGCAAGGCATCTCGCTGTCTAAGATATATAAATGATAGAACTTTTGATTTTACGCCTAAAACTATTTTAAAGTCATTTGGCGATCGATCATTCCAATGTCATGGACCACATTTTTGGAACCCTTTTTTTACAAGAGATTAGGGAGAGTGCAAGCTTTGATACTTCTAAAAAAGCTCTGAAGAGTCATCTTTTTAAACATGTTTTCGTTCTTAAGTTATTACTTGTTTTTGCCTATTGATCTTTTACCGTAGATTTTATGATTTAATTTCATTTAAACTAGAATCAAATGTGAACTGTTAGGAATGGTTTGCATCTGTATTTTTTTGTAAGTGCTAGAGCTTTTGTTTAGCTATGACACTCGTCCTAGTCTACGCTTTTTCCCAAGAGGTTTAATTTTTAGGCATATTTATTCATATACGGCTATTTATTATACAGCAATAAAAAGTTGTGTTTTATGTAATTTGTAATTATATTTGTTCATATAAATGAATATACTGCATGATATTTACAGATAAACTTTTACATACATTTGTTCATGGAAGTTTGTTTATTGCACATCATTTACAAATTAATTTTCAAGTACATTTGTTTAGCTTGATATTTTATTGCCTGGCATTTTACAGATTGATTTGGTATATATTTTTTCAAATGTGTTTATTTAGTGTATGCCATGTAAAGCGCTTTGAGATTTTTTTACTTTAAAATCAAAGGCGTAAATAAATTAAATTTATTATTATTATTACTGTTTATTTTTCTCTCTCCCCATCTCTATTTATCTCTGTCTCTCTGTCTTTCTCTCTCCCTCTCTCTCTCTCTCTCTCTCTCTCTCTCTTTATTTTTTTTTATCCTTATTTTATATCGTTCTCAATCATAAAATGACTATCCTTATTTTCTGTTCCTTTTGTCTCATCTCTTTTCATAATTATATCTCTTTCTATCTTACTTAGTTTATAAATGTACCTTTTGGTCTTGACTTTCCAGTCATCCTTTCTAGTTATCTTTTCCAGTTGACTGACCCTGCTATATCTCCCTCTTACTCAGGTTGATATTCCAGGAAGGCAGCAAGTGAAACATGTATGTGCAGGCAGTGAGACATCTTTCCTGCTCTGCTCCAGTGGTAGGTTGCTTGCCTGTGGTAGCAACCAGTTTAACAAGCTTGGCTTCAACTCAGAGACCTCGGGTCTCCGCAAGAGAAAGGCTAAGGTAAAATCACTAATTAGCCTAACAATTTTTATTACAAGCCTTTTTTTTTATTACAAATTTTACCCCGAATGTCAAAGGGAATTTCAGGGGAAGAGATAAATTAAGAAAAATCTCTCTAAGTGCTTTTTAGTGTGTAGTGTTATGGTTTCCATTATCTATCTTCTAAGTTGTCTATAAGTTTGGCAGCTGTCAAAGTAGATATTACCAATGAAAATTTTAAAAATAATGCTCGAGCAGGAAACTAGTAATGTTATGGGAAAATTTCTCGCCATCAAAGCTTGTTTTGTTAGGAGAAAGTTTACATAGTGAATATCCTGAAACGTATAAAAAAACAACCTAGCAAACAATAAGTCAACAATTCGTTTCACACAAGCAAGACTTGTGTTCTAGACTATCTCCTTCCAATAGAAAAATTTAGGGAATCCTTAATATGAAAAAAAGAGTTAATATGGGAAGCAGAATCTTCTTTTTTTCGTCAAACAATGGTGTCTACTCACTTTAATAAGATTATCTTGACAATCTTCAATGTCATAGTTGCCATCTTATAGTCATTAGGAAAGTATATTTTATATGCTTCATATAACAAATTTCTATAATCTAAGGTTGTTACGTGTTCATTTTTTAATGAAATCACCAGACATTTGACATTCCGTGTAGAAACACATTCAGCACCGTGAAGCCGTTGAGCAGATACACTATAGTTCAAGTTGCAACCGGCGAAACCCACTCAGGAGTGATTGATTGTACGTATAAGCTTTTTTAAAAATCTCCAACAGATCCACTTCTGTTGTTTAGTCTCTGGTCTGTCCCTGTCTCTGTCTTTCTCTCTCTCTCTGCCTATCTGTTTTTCTGTCTGTGTATCTCCCCTCTCTCTCATTAACTCTATCTATCCTTATCTCTAACTCTCTCTCTTTGTCTTTCTTTTCCTCTCTTTGTTTCTGTCTATCTTTCTCCATTTTATTTTTTTCTCTTTTTCACTTCTTATCTTTAATTCTTTTTTAAGCACCTGCTCTTTCCGTTCTATTTAATAGTTATTTATTTTATCAGAAACACTTGGTTTATTGATTAGTTAATTATTTTATCAGAAACACTTTGTTTATTGAGCCTTTATATTTTTGGACAAATGATTGCGATGGTGTGATAAACTTATGCATAACAGAGCTTCCTGACAATTTAACAATTGAAATGAAAATTTATAATAATTAGTTATTTAATTTTTGTCTAAAATTAGGAAGTTGTAATAATACTAGTATGCACAGAATAAAATGTCATATGGCCAATTATTACAAACATTCATACCTTATCACAACTCTGAGCGGGAAAGAAAAAAAAAAGTGAAGTTGTGTTGTTTCCTAAACTTTATTAATGAAAATATACTGTGCTGTATATCATATATTATCATAAATTATAATCCGTACACAAAAGGTGTATGCCAAACTCATTTCTTAGCGGGCAATAAAGGGCGCTCCCATAAATTATCGGTTAAAAGCCTTAGCAGACAGGAGAAATAAAAAAGACACGTTTGAAACAGTTTAAAATTACTGTTGGTCATGACAAGATGTTGTTGTTGTTGTTGAGTTGGTTTAACGTCCAGCATCAGCACTATAGAAGCAATATTGTGGACGGGCCCCAAGACTGACGACTGACAATTTTATGTGCTGCCACACACGAGACAGGGTGGGGATGCCATGACTTCCATCTCAGCTGGTCACTTTAAACTGACCCTGACCCTACCAGAAGGGAGCGCAATCGCCAGGACTTGAATCCAAACCTTTTGCATCGGAAACCGATGTTCTACCTCAGGGCTACCGCACCTCCCCTTCATGACCAGATTTATGTATTTTCACTTCAATCATCATAATTTTGACTATGTACTGAATTTATATGTTTATATTTTGTTCTAGCTTTTGGTCACTTGTATATGTTTGGGTCAAACAAATTTGGCCAGCTTGGATTGGGAGACTTCAAGAGCCGATCAGGTGTGAGTCGAGTTGGCGGTGTGCTGGCTGGGCAGAGGGTGGAGCAGCTGGCCTGTGGCGACGGGTTCACTGTAGCCGCCACCAACGGTTGGTATATCCTGATCAAATTCTAAACCATAAAGTTGTCATTCCACACAAAATACCTCTGCTTTTAGAAAGGCAATTCCTGTCATAGTCTAATGTGTTCTAGATTCCCAGGAGGGATTGATACAAAGTACTTGGTCGGTTACATTGTTTAAAAAAAAAGTCCTTTTCATGACTCACTTTTTTTTTTCTAAATACTTCAATGTATTTGCTTAAGGCAGATTGTATTCTTTATACTTGCATGTTGCTGATTTAAAAATAATGCATGCACTTTTTATCGTTGTTATAAATTATGTTCCTGCAAAGAAATTATTAATTTATTAATTGGCCATTATTCTTTTTGTATCATATATTTACTTATTACAAGAGTTTAGAAACCAGCGATGCTCCCAATGATAAGACCAGGTAAGCTACAATTGTGGCTGTTATGCGATCTTTTCATGGCATGTTAGAGTTCTCCGATACATATTTTGTTAAAAAATGTCTTTATCACTTGAAATTAAACAAATCTCTTAGAATATAAAACAGAATGACTATGTTATTTGTGACTATTCTTAGAAAATCAAATCTACTCATGGGGCAATGGTGAGAGTGGAAGACTGGGAGGAACTTTCTCTGATCAAGGCACCGGTCCAAACAGAGCGTGTACAGCTCTGCCTCGGCCCATCTTTGGATCAATGCATGATGTCTCAAGCGTTTCATGTCGTCACTGGAACTCTCTCATTATTGCTGGTAGTTACAACATAAAACTAAAATCTTTGTTTTTATAATTAAGGCTTAGGTGAAATGAATTTAAAATAATTAAAAATTGTAAGATAAGATAAGATAAGATAAGATAATTTTATTTGTCCCTCATTGGGAAAATCGATTTGGACATGTTAAAAGTATTTTACACACAGTAATAATAATAAAAAAATAAACATTTTACATTACATAATATGAGTGATGGCTCACATACATATACACACACACACACGCACACAGTTACAAGCTCGCATTAACACATTCGTTTCATGATGAGCTCCTCATTTGCCGTGAGCCTGATGGCACAAATGAGTTGGTATTCTAGTTTGTCACTTTTTTGCTTTTAACTTACATAGAGAGTAGCATGAATTTACTCATTAGCATTTGCACAATAATATTAACATTATTGTTTTTAACAGCCTTTTTACCTCTTAAAACTAAATCTGTTTAAAAAATTGTGTTTCTTTATTTTAGATTGCTAAGAGGACATGTATATAAGTTGAGCCGTAAAAGAGTAATTTTAGGTATTAAGGATATTTAAATGATTGATGTCATGTTATTGTGTGACTCATGCTACATGTATATGGCATATGATCCAAATGCCATATAAACACAGAACGATAAATTAAAAATTAATCCAACAACACAACACCAAAGAAACAGTTGGAGTTGATTAACAATTCTGAAATTCTGCAGTTGCTTGCTCTCTGGCAAATAAAACCATACTGTATCAACCTCGAGGAAAAGAATGGCAACCAAATCAACGTTGGTTATAAAAAGAAAAAATAACCAAAGCAGTCGTAGAATAACCACATAAAGTTGTGTTTTCATTCACTGACCTGGACTTATAACATTATTTAATGACTTTTGAGAAAGGTTTAAAATTTGGTAATAATCTTTTTTGTAAATAAACTTGCCCAAATGTATACAACATAAAACTAAAATCTTTTTTTTTATAATTAAGGCTTAGGTGAAATGAATTTAAAATAATTAAAAATTGTAGCATGAATTTAATCATTAGCATCTGCACAATAATATTAACATTATTGTTTTTAACAGCCTTTTTACCTCTTAAAACTAAATCTGTCTAAAAAATTGTTTTTCTTTATTTTAGATTGCTAAGAGGACATGTATAATTTTATAAGTTGAGCTGTAAAATAGTAATTTTAGGTATTTAGGATATTTAAATGATTAATGTCATGTTATTGTGTGACTCATGCTACATGTATATGGCATATGATCCAAATGCCATATAAACACAGAACGATAAATTAATCCAACAAAACAACAACAAAGAAACAGTTGGAGTTGATTAACAATTCTGAAATTCTGCAGTTGCTTGCTCTCTGGCAAATAAAATCATACTGTATCAACCTCGAGGAAAAGAATGGCAACCAAATCAACGCTGGTTATAAAAAGAAAAAAGAACCAAAGCGGTCGAAGAATAATCACATTTCTATTTTTAAAAAATCAATGGCAGCTTTCTAAATAATTCAAAACTGAGTTTTAAACACCTATGTGAAAAAACACCAAAATTGCAAAGCTTTCAGAGGGTTAAAGTCAACGAGTTGTCAGAAAAAAATAAGTAAGGCATCAGTTAAGCAGAGAAAAGTTATGTTTTCATTCACTGACCTGGACTTACAACATTATTTAATGACTTTTGAGAAAAGTTTAAAATTTGGGAATGATCTTTTTTGTAAATAAACTTGCCCAAATGTGTGAGATTTTGTTTGTGTGTTGTATCTTCTGATTTTGCCCTCTTTATACAAACACATTCTCTCATTGTAAGGTTGTTTTATTTTTGTTTGCAGAGAAAGTTCTCAATCAAAAAACATTGAAGACTAGAGCCTCTTGCCCTAAGCGTGAGTATATGCAATACTTTTTTCATTTTAGTGCACTTCATATAATGTTCCTTTCTTTGTGATAGATTATATGAACATTTTTTGTAAATTATTTTTATTAATTATAATATGTGTAAAGATAAAGGTAGATACTTGTATATAATACTTATACTTCTTTGCTTTCCATTATCTTTTTATTTACTAAGAAGAAGAACATCTAGGACTGTAAATACATACAATTGAAGGAAAAGCACTTTTTACCATGATTTAATTTTCGTAATATTATGATAATGGCGTATATGATTTTACCTCATTTGCACTTTGTCTCTGTTGCTGTATCAGATATGAAGAAGGTTCAAGTAGACAAAAAAGGTAGAATATGCATGATTTAAATGGAATATCCCCACCTTCTCTGTTAATTGATCCCCAAATAGACCCTCATACAGTGAGCTTATGTTTGGTGCTTGCAAATCTTATCAGTTCACGTATAGTGCTCACCCAATCACAATATTCACTCTGCTCATTTGAAATGTATTTATAGTATTTTAAATATTTTGAGCCGTGACTCTTTTTAGAGTACATGGCTGACCATTTTATTTTGCTCTGTTTCACTTTTTTTTTTGTGCTACTCTATGCACACAGCGGCTATGGATTTAGAAAAGCTGCTGGCTGAATGGCTAAGAAACTTATAAACAATCTTTTGAGTGCTAAGATTTGAGATTTAAGCATGTTTTTGTTTTTTTGGTATTCTAGTTTGTCACTTTTTTGCTTTTAACTTACATAGAGAGTAGGCTTCTGCTGAAAAGTTCAAATGCTTATATGCTTATATGCTTTCTATGTATTCCTCATAGCTGCCAACCAGTACCTATAATATATATTTAGTACATATTTGGCCTCCCGATTACGTCCGTCTGTATCTGTAAAAAAATGAGTATTTGACGGTATCCAGTTAAAAATTGCGTGTCCCGTTGATCGCTCAGTACTTGCTGCCATTTTGGCAATAACACTTGGTTTTTAACGTCTCATAAGTATCCTCTTTTCTTTGTGGCTTTGGGATTGGACGACTATCTTATCAACTTGTAGATTAACAATTCATTTGCAGCTCTTTTCGGTAAAATATGTGGTAAGTAGTGAAATACTATAGTGGCAATTATGCTTCCACGCGGCTATCTGTCTATCCGGGAATCCCCTGGTTTTGTTGACAGAGAATTTGTTTCCAAGAATCCAGTTTTTTGGACAACCTGCTCATTTTGATTTTAAACCGTTTTCGCTGTTAAGCTGTTATGTTTTCCATAAAAGTTCTTACTCTTGCAAGATTAGACAAACAATTCCATATTGTTTTTGTATAATATAGGCTATATTATTTAATATATAATATCTAAATTGTATATATTTTTGCACAATTTCTGCCACTCTTTCACACAGACACACACACACAAATACACACATACTCCCGGCGAGCGACGGATCATTGCATTTTACTCAAAGAGGTCATACATACGGTACAAGATCTTTGATTTTACTGTACTATGTAGTGACTGGGTTCCTCTTTTTTTGGTTGTGTTTATTTTATTTTATTTAAGCGAACAAGTTACATTACAAAACAAAACAAAGAATTTAAAAAAGAATCTATCCACTCTTGTTGGTTTATGTATGTTAAACTATCAAGGAGAATTGATTATTCAAATAACAAGAAATTAAAAAAAAAAATTTTCAAAAGCTAATATATTTAAATTCTCTTCACTCTTTAAAATTTTGCCAAGGCTCTTTCTTTCCATAATAAAGTAATCCAGAAAACAGCCTTCACTATTCTATATAAATCGTACTAATGCGATTGATTAATTGACAGCAACATATATCCCTCATACCATTTTCTTTTCCCTCTCCCCCTCCTCCCTTTCTCTCTCTCTCTCTCTCTCTCTCTCTCTCTCTCTCTCTCTCTCTTTCTCTCTCTCACTTTTTTTCTCTCTCTCTTCAATGTTGCCATATATTTACAGCATGTCTTGAAACTAAGAAAATCTCTGATATAAGTGAAATTCTCAGCCTATAAGGCACAGTATCGCATGTGTCTTTTTCAGATTGTGTATATCAGTCTTGTATAAAATGGAGCTTTGCACTTTCTATTTGATTGTTATCTTGACACTATGAATTGTAATTTTGGATAAATTATATTCTCCCTGATCAGTTTATGTGGTAAAATTTAGATTAAATTACATATCTGCAAAAAATATCAGCACAAATTATCAAACTGAAACTTCGTTTATAACTAAAAGTTACTCAAAAGCTACATAAATTGGGTGAAAGGACTGAGAGAGCTAATCGAAAGTGATGTTACTATTTTTTTTATCTTTTCTTGGACATTGTAATATTGTATTTTTTGTCATGTTTTTTAAGGATGAGAAGTTTAACGAACCAATAAACATCAATCAATCTCTCTCTCTCTCTCTCTCTCTCTCTCTCTCTCTCTCTCTCTCTCTCTCTCTCTCTCTCTCTCTCTCTTCTCTCTCTCTCTCTCTCTCTCTCTCTCTCTCTCTCTCTCTCTCTCTCTCTCTCTCTCTCTTTCTCAGAGCTAATCGAAAGTGATGTTACTCATTTTTTTATCTTTTCTTGGACATTGTAATATTGTATTTTTTGTCATGTTTACATATCTATCTTTCTATCTATCTCTATTGCTCTCTATTTCTCATCTCTTGGCATATATATATCTGCTCAGTATGCTCATATAATCAGATCATGTATATGTAATCGTCCTATAGTGCGTTAGGAGAAATTCTGTCTTTTCTGTATAATATTGACGCTTTTTTAATAAATATTTTTTTCAGTGTCTCCGCTGTACCAAATGTCTGAACCTTCCCTAAGTCCAGCCCAACTGGCCAGTGGAGAAAGCTCACCTGCGTCCCAAAACCTTCACAACTTCCAGCTGCCAGATGTTGTGGGTGGTATCATGGGTGACAAAGATATCGCTTTAGTTGATGAAGGACAAGAAAGAGCAGCTGGAACTCCAGATGTTTTCAGCCCAGGGGGGCTTCATGCTGGCGTCTGTAATGACTTAGGGGAAAGTAGCATTCCGCCGTGGCTTGAGCAGGTATTACAGAATTGTGTCTCACTGCGTAATATAATTATTTCCCCCCAAATCCTGTGTTTTATTTGCCAGCGCTAGGCCACTACGGTCGAGTGAACCGGTGAGCTAAGGAGACAGAAGAGGTGTTGCGATCGCTCACACATGAGCCAATCAGACACTGACTTGACAGGCGCTCCGTGCGGGATACCTGTGCACTGTGCATGTCGGCCTATGCAACAGCAGATATTGATAACAAACCAAAAAATCTGTCTCTTTTGTACCTCACTACGTCGAAACTACTCGGAGTATCACAAACATTTCTACGCTCATTTTAATCATCAGCTTGTGATCTATTAGACGTCGAAAAATATTTTTATATTGAATATTTTATCTAATGAGTCTCTGATTCAGTAATGTAAAAAATCGTTCGACTTCCTACCGGATAAAAAAAAAAAAAAACACTAACACATTTTTCGTTCTTTTTGTAAACAATTAACAGTTTTTTTGTGTTTGAACTTTACTCTTAAAATTAATGTGCTTTTTTCATATAAAAATATTGAGAGATGAAAATAAAACCCCATATATCGGTTATACCACACACTCACTCACACTCGCACAATCTACCTGTGCTGATCGGAGGTTGACCCCCATTGATCTAGTCGGCATGGGCCTGCGCTAACTAAAGTATCACTGATCTCTGGTACAAGGATGTCTAGCCCTGAGACAAAATCAATTCACCCATTTATTTCTTGGACTGACAAAAAGCATAATTATATATATCTTAGGTAGTTATATTTTTTAATTTCATATACAGCTCAAAATCGTTATGCTTACTTTCAGCTTGAAATAGTTAAGATTTTGTTAGTTTTGAGCCCAAAAATTTTCCAGTTGAAGACGCCCTCTACCATAATAAATCTTGTAAACTTTCTTTAGTCTGTTAAAATTATTAAATTAATTTTTTGTTTTATGCATTGGACCATTAACCCTGAAATTGTCCAATGTATTTGGTTTTAAGTTTTCATAAAACTTGGAGAGACCAATTAGCTACATTTGTCACATGCTAGTGGAGTGAACTATGCATGTAAAGTTTACATGTTGGAATCTTACTCTTGCATTCTTGCTATTTTAAAGTTACAATACCTCCTTCTTGTCTTAAAAGCTCATTTAACTTTTTTGTTGTTTGAAAATAATATCCTTTGCTCTTTTGGAATCCTTGCAGATTGATACATGTGTGAACACTTTTGTAATGTAAGAATAGCTGTATAAACAAGCCAAATTTGCCCATATGACCAAAAAAAGACTATTTTATCTGTGCTGTCTGTTTCAGGAACTTAATGATGCTGAGGTGATCCCCATCCCAACGCCATCAACGGCTGAAGTATACCGAGAGAGCCCAGGTTTGATGGCTGTGCCTCCTCCCCAGGACCCCCCGAATCTGCCTCTGCCTAAACTTCCAGCACCGATTTACACCAACCAGCAAGGGAAGGCTCCTGATCTTAAACTACACATCCCCTCAAATGAGGTTAGTTTTTAAGTTATATTGATTTTTCTTTTTTTTTCCAGATTGTTATTCAATTTAAAAACTGTTAAAATTGAATACACCTTCTAAAAAAAAATAATGACACCAAGGGTTTTTTTCTGATAATCTTATAGCTTTCAGGAGCAGTTGGGAAAATGCTATATTTTTTATGTTTCAATTATCTAAAATTCAAATTCCAAACATAAATTTTGATACCATTTTTTGTTGAACTAAACTTTATTCAGAGGATAAGTTATCTTTTTACTTTTATTTACAAACAGCCTGAGACTATTGCCATTTTGACTGAGCGAGTAGCACAGCTAGAAGATGAAAATATGAAGGTAAGAGTATTCTTTTATTGTTGAAAACATTATACCTTATAGTTCCAAGATTGTGCAGTATCACTACAGTATGCCATTTAAAAAGATTCATTCATCTGGTTTCATTTTTATGAATCATGGGATTGCATGTGTTTTGATCAACTTGAATCTTTTAGCTATATCATCAAGTAGAGAGATATAATTCTAAGCAGATTGAGGCTTGTTTGGTATACACATAGCTGCTATTTTACATGTAAATGAAAATCTTTACATTGTCTAATGATTAAAAAGTCAAGAAATCTGCTGTTGATTTAGGAAAGTTGTAGGTCAATTGTTGAATAATTATATTTCATGTTTCATTTAAACTCGGACACACTATATTGTCAACATTGCAGACCTGTAAATTTTCCGACAATTTCGATGATCAAGACTTTTCCAACCTGATTTTACCATTCAGAGAGATAAAGGAGTCACCGTTGCTTCTAGTATTATTATATTAACCGTCTTAGGACATCATGGGCACAATATGGTCGTTACCGTGCTGTTCACTCACTCTCTCCTGTAATTTTTATGGGAGACTTTAACGCCCATAACCCACTGTGTGGGAGTCTAAGGACTTATCCACATGGAAAAATCTTAGAAAAATTTCTCTCAGAATCTGATTTCTTACTTCTGAACGATGGCTCTCCAAGTTACTGCCATCCTTCATGTGGCACGTTTTTTGCTCTAGACCTGACATTCATCGATCCTCTCTCTCTCTCTGGACTACTCGTGGTCATATCTCGATAGCCTTTACGGCTTTGATCACTTTCCTTTTCTTCTATCGCCGGTCCGCTCCGAAACCATCTCTCATCCGAAACGGTGGAATTTCACTCGAGCTGACTGGTCAGCTTTTCAATCTTAATGCATCCCGGAAATATCTAATCAGAAAATCTCCTTAATAGAGCAATTCAGTGATACTATATTGCAGATTGCTAAGAGGACGATCCCTCAGACCTTTACATTTCCACAAAAGGACAAACCCTGGTTCGACTGCCGGTGTCTTTTGAATTAAAATATTTTTAAGAAGCGGTGCGCTGAGGCTCGCCACACTATACACCAGTAGATAATAATAATAATAATAATAATAATAATAATAATAATAATAATAATAATAATAATAATAATAATAATAATAATATATTCTGATTGCATGGAGTGTGTAAACAGGAGATAATATAAATTAGTGTACTAACACTTTGCCAGAAGATGTGAAGTTTCTAAGCAATAAATAGAAGAATTTAATTTGTTGTGGAAAGTACAAGGCCGTACCTCCTAAAAGCTTCTACTGTTCTGAAAAAGTAAACAATTTCATCAGCATACTTTTCCAACACCCTCAAATAATTTGTGCTAAAAGCAGTGTCAATACCCTCCTGTAATGTTGTCTTGAAAAATTTGTAGCAAGATTTAATGATACAAGAATGCATAGAAGAGTCAAAGATAGGTTATATGTATCCCAAAGTTAGGTATTTGCCCATGGAATCTTTGATTATTAATCATTTTTTTCTGGTGTCAATATTGACCCATGTTATAAAGACTGACGAGAGGCTTTACAATCAACTGGTTTATATTTTGTCCTTGTTGTTATTAAGTGACCTTCACTTCATAAGTTAAATGTTCACACCTTTTTTAATATTAGCAGTTTTTGTTTTTTTTTTTACCTTAAAATTTGTGTTTGTTTCCTTCAGTAACATTTTTATGTATGGATTGAAGGTAGATGAAGGTATAGATTTATCTTATTTTAACTCTTTGCTACTCTTCTACACTTTCCCTTAATAATATCAAATTAATCAGAGTTAGCTTAAAAAATGGAATTATGTTTGCTCATGACGAGACTCTAACAGATTATCAATTAGGTGAAGTTATAGATAATCATCATGGTTTTGGCCAAGATCCCTCTAGAATAGATGAAGAAAAGAAGAAGTTTAAGGACATGTAGAAAAGAGAGGTGCTGGATAGTCAACTGATTCTAGAATATCAGATTATACTGAATTATAGATTTGGCATTACATTCATTTTCAATAATGTATTATGTGGGAAAGCATTTAAAATGTCATTATTTTTTGTTCTCTCTCTTCCTTGTAGCTGAAAAGTAAAGTGGAAAATCAAGCTTCAATTATTGAAGAGTTGGAGAAAAAAATGAAGATGTTTTCTACATGATAAGAGACTTTTTTTTTTCCTTAAATGTTTAGATATTTTTATGACTTAAATGTTTGAAGTATATCAGAAATGTGTTGTTGTTGTTGTTGTTGTTGTTGTTGTTGTTGTTGTTGTTGTTGTTGTTGTTGTTGTTGTTGTTGTTGTTGTTGTTGTTGTTGTTGTTGTTGTTTTGTTGTTAATGATTTTTTCAATTAAGTTGATTCATTTATGTAATGATTTTCTTACAAGTCTTAAATCAGTATTATATATTTTCCTTTTTTTTTCCTTCTAAGTTTTGGCTAAGCCAATTTAATACTTTTTGTTAATGGAATTTACCGTGTTGAAACTGTGATAAATTTTCATTTTTTTTAATATTATAATTGGAAGATTGATCTCTGTTCATATACTGTGATATTCACAACTATATTGTGCATACTCTTTACAAAAAATTCAGAACTAACAATACTGTGTCAAATTTAGCATTTGTTGCTGTTGTTGATGCTTTTTAACTGCTATGATTTACAAAACAATTTTAGATTTTACTTTTGTAGAAAAAGTATCAAAAAAGTTATGTGGGTAAAACACAAGACTAATTTTACCTCCTATAGCATTATGCTGCACACAATTAAAGTGACACTAAAAGTGCTAATTTTCTAACTCCTGGTTTACTTATTTGATATCTCTGCTGGGATTATCATGTTTCATGAAACATGCTTTAGCGAAAAGTCTAAATGAATAATCTCATTTTTAAATATTGATACCATCAAAGCCCCTGAGTAGATGTAGGTTACACTATCTTTAATCATAACATTCCTTACATCAAATTACATATTTGTATCTAGATATATTTAGATTTTCTTACTTCCTTTTTACACTTAAAACTGATGTTTGTATTGGTCTTTCCCGCCTGATATTGTTTGAATAGCTTTACTAAATTTGAGAAACATGTGGAAAGTATTTTTTTTTAATTATGAACTTATGAGCTGGATTAGTTTTAGTGGTGGATATATTTTGTTTGCATTATTTGAACACCCCTCGTAAATGTATATTTTCAAAAGAACTGCTATGAAATAGGAAACATATGTTTCTAATCATTTGCCATTGCTAGTCAACAATAAATAAAATAATACTGAAAAAAGAAAAAGACTTTCATTTTAAATTTGTATACAGATATACCTTTTGTCTTAAACATGGTTTATTTGCATAAAGACCATTTCTCTTTTTGCCCTATTTCTGTAAAACTGTAGCCTAAAATCGCAGAGGAATTACTTTTCTCTCAAATGTTCAAATTTGATCCCAAACATCCCTCCCCCCCCCCCCCCCCCCCCCCCCCCTCCTCTCCCCTTCCAAAAATGTATAAAATTTACTTTTGACCACAAGAAAAAGACTTTTCACGTTTGTTACACTTTGTTGCAATAATATTAAGCTTCTCACTGCATGCCCAATTTGTTTTGAACATATATATTCATAGACTGATGGCATTAATAGATTGGAAAAAGAAGCATTACAAAATAAGGTGTAGTTTGATCACTGCTAAAAAAACACATAAAAGAAAAAATTGACAAAGCCAAATTCAGATTTACACAAATCTTTACACAAATTTTTGTTTTAGATAAGAATCTGGATGGTTGACTTAATGTTACATGAATGATAAAATTGTAAATAATATGTTATTCTCTTTATTTTACATTAGCAGATCTTCCTGCTGCTGAATTTTTCTACATTTTTAATAGAACAAAAAGTTTATAAGATTTGTTCTGATTTTTTTTCATTACTTCTTAATCCAATCTTTTATATATTTAAATCTACATATGAGTCTTATCATAATTAAACACTCATGCTAGCCATGCTTTAATTCAAAAAGGCATTAATGAAAACATCTTCCTAAAATGTTATGTGTGGAAATGCCATTCCCAAAAAGAATCTTTTCAACAAAAATATTTTTATTTGAGCATCAAACACATATATGACAAAAATATAATATAAGCATAACGCAAAGACCACATAAAATATATGACTTTGGTTTTAATTTTTGCCAACAGGATAACATTTTCATGGAAGAGAGTTTTGTTGGTGACTTTTCAAATATTACTTCTATTACTGGTTAAGCTCATCTGAAGAAAAAAAAAGAGAGAGAGAGAGAGAGAGAGAGAGAGAGAGAGAGAGAGAGAGAGAGAGAATGTTCTTTATAATAAAAAAGAACAAAACTCTATTATAGTTCTGCTCATTGTACAGATATTAGCGGGTGTTTTTGTCATCAAATGTGATTAACAACAAAGCAGGAGAATCCTGAAAAAGTGCAACAACAGTGCTAAGTTTTATGTCACATATTTTTCATTTCACTTCTAAAAATTAATCTTTCTTGACATGAAAATATCACAGCCATATTGATTCATGGGTTCTCCATTTACAAGTACCAGTTAGAAAAGATAATCTTATTTTTATTTCAATGTGTGCAAATATCCCATTTTAAAAGTCACGCTTTCTGCTTTAGAAACATTTACATTTGGTTTTAATGAATAAGACAATCATTAAGAAAATACAATGGCCGTTATTACTATTCTTTACTAACATTTATGCAAATACTTCATATGACATAAGTATTTTTTACTATTTGAAAATTTGACAAAAATTACTCACAAAATTCATTTTTGTTTCCGCTATTCTATTTTTTATTGAAGAAACAGTATTAGGTAAAATTAATTCATAGATTTTAATATTGAGGGATTTAAGTCATAGACTACTTCACTTTTCCTGCTTTTCATAGAGCCACCTTGGTTCACAAAGGATAAAGAAAATAATGTCCAAGTAGATTGCCTGTATGCAGTAAATTATTTTAACATTATGATCTTAAAAAATGGTACAATATAATGAATGTAAAAGACTTTAAGAGCAAATGTGTTGATTTTATTATACACTGTACCAATTGTTTTGAAAAGTTTTATATATATATTTATTCGTTCTACTATTTTAAGTGTGTGTGTGTGAGGGTGGTTGTCGTTTTTTTTTTTTTCATTTTCCTACTGTTTTCGTGTAGGTTTACAAATTTACATTTCAATACTAATGAATGCTGACATTTTTAAAAGAAAGGAAAAATACTATGCATAATGTCATTCACACTTTTAAGTGGGCATTGTATTTTTTACCAAGTGCAGTGCAATAATCCAACAGTCTTTTCTTGGTTTTTTAGTCCAAAGGTTTTTTTCCCTATAGCATTGACACAATCTATTCGAGGAATCACTATAAGTGTAATGGAAGTATAATTATTTATTTGCGTATTGGATTTGGAAACTAACACATGCAGTAAGATTGATGTAAACCTATATTGATTATCCAGCATTTGACGTTTGTTAACTTTCAAAATGAATATTGTACTTTAAAAAGCTGACCTTATCTTAACATGTTACTCATGATTCTTTGTCTTAATTTAATTTAGTGTCTGGCAAAATCTTCCGTATACTTTGTAAATGTACTCCCTAATTATCTGTCATATTTTGGTTTTATGTTTTAAGTAGTTTCTTTCGCAACTTTGAAACCTTATTTCAGTTCTGGAATGGTTTTCTTTATAGGCTCTGTGGAAGATAGAAATAGAATTGAAAAAGGCAATGATATAGATGTGAGCTGTAGAGTTAAATCTATTCTCTAGAGATATGGACTCTAAAATATGTTTTGAAAATCTGAAGTCTAATGCGTTCTTTATAATAATAATATATTTATTATGCATAATGCATTATTCTACTTAAGTATGTTTTGTTTTAGATGATGTGTTTTTTATCAGAATAAATACATGAAAGCATTGCTAAGTGAGTTATTAAGTTTCTGTTATATATGGATATTTTATTATATAAACGGCCAAAAAAAATTATGTAAATGATTGTGGAGAATATAATATTATTTTTATGAATTTCAGATTCAAGGGTTATTTTAAATATGAGAAAAGTAAAGATATTTTGCATACTAACAAACTTCTTACGTCTATGGACTATCAGTCGATTAATATTAATAAATCTTGGATTAGTTTTATGCCATTATCCTAGATTTCTAAAAGAATTATGTGTGTGTGTGTGTGGGGGGGGGGGGGGGGGGGGGGCTTGGCTGATATTGAAATCGCGGACCTTCTGTTCATCTGCTAGCCAGCTGACATGTCGGCACTCAACCAATCGGCTAATACAAAGCCAAAATCCATGCTTAAAATGCGGCTATCATGCTAATCTGTTTGTTGTTGATAGTGTTGTTTTTTTTTGCTTGTGTTTTACGTACCTTCAACTTGAGCTCTGCCAGAAGTTTTTGGACTTTGTCCTTTGCCCCGTCCGTCTTGAATTCGCTGGGCGAGTTATGCAGATAGGACAAAGTTTCTTGCATCATGGACTTCATTGGCTGCTTCTCAGGCTGGTAGGGAGGGCGGTAGAAGGCCAACATAGATATATAAATAGCATAGATCTATGGGGGCCAACAAATATCGCCGTATAGGACCCCCCAGGGGAACCTAGGAGACGTTAAACCCGGAGAGAGGGAGAGAATTCTCTCCCTCCCTCTATAGAGAATAGGGCCAACAAATTCATCGGTATTAATATCTGAGTACCTGGACAGTCTTTTCAGTTTAGAGAAAACCTTGGCACAATCATCGAAGAAAAGAAAAGCCACCATTATAATATTCAAAGATTCATCATTGCAACTTTAACTGAATGCATGTTTGCACTATATCAGCCAATGGTTTCGAAATTAAACTTTACTGTGCTGAAGTAAAGCCATAAAACCAACCTTTAAAAAAGATTAATTATATATTGCGTAAAGTCATATTATGAAAAAATATATCATGTATGCACTTAGACAAGGCTGTGAGATGTGCCTTGGCAAAAGCAAGGACTTTGAATTGCATATTGCACTGAACTTCCATAGAGAGGCAGTAGTGTGGGAAATGGGTTTTGTTCTAAAGGGCATCTTGCAATAAGCATGTGCAGTACTGCAGTAACTATAACAAATAGAGAGGGAGAGAGAGAGAGAGATTCAACCATAGACAAACGTGCCTTGGTGTGTTGCACTTACCGGTGCAGACTTCCTTGGAGGATGCTACGGAAAAAATATACAAGAGTTAATTTAATCAACTTCCTAAAATAGAATTGCAAAGTGTTTATGCTGTAAATAAAGTTAAGTAGTCTAAGGAGCGTAGTAATCTAGTGGTATAAACCCTGTTCACTTTGATTAGCAAGGCGATTCGGTGCCGCTGCATCTATAAGTCAAGGATTCTGATCCCACAAAGTGCATTCATTGATCAGCCATTTTCCCTAAAAGCCTAGTTCTACTACTGTGGAAAAATACCCAAAACATTCTAGTATTGTAGTAGTAGTAGTAGTAGTAGTAGTAGTAGTAGTAGTAGTAGTAGTAGTAGTTGTTGTTGTAGTAGCAACAGCAGCAACAGCAGCAGCAGCAGCAGCAGTAGTAGTAGTAGTAGTAGTAGTAGTAGTAGTAGTAGTAGTAGTAGTAGTAGTAGTAGTAGTAGTAGTAGTAGTAGTAGTAGTAGTAGTAGTAGTAGTAGTAGTAGTAGTAGTAGTAGTAGTAGCAGCAGCAGCAGCAGTGCTGTAGTAGAAGTGGGGGGCGGTAACCCTGAGGTAGAACATCTGCTTCCGATGCAGGAATTCCGTGGTTCGAGCCTTGGCGATTTCGTTCCGTACTGGTTGGATCGGTGTCAGTTTAATGTGACATACTGAGACAGGAGTCATGGTGTCCCCGCCCTGTCTCGTGTATGGTAGCCATAATATCAGTCTTGGGGCTTGTCCACAATATAGCCTATTCATTGCAGACATTGGACGCTAAGCCAAATCAACTAAACAGTAGTAGTAGTAGTAGTAGTAGTAGTAGTAGTAGTAGTAGTAGTAGTAGTAGTAGTAGTAGTAGTAGTAGTAGTAGTAGTAGTACTGAAGTACCGTAACAGATCTTGTAGCAGCAGCAGCTGTAGCAAAACCCGTAAAAAAGCCGTAGCAACATTAAGACTAACGAAAATAAGATTAGTATTTCACCAAATCATCTTATGAATAGTAATGATTTTCTTTGAGATATGCACTTACCGCCTGCGTATCAACATCTTCACAGGAGGTTTTTGGTACTTTGTCTAAGTAAGCTGGCCTCTCTTTTGTGCCGTATAATACGAGCTTCACGTTTTCCAGCTGCCCTTTGTAATTGTTGCTGCTCTGAAAGTTCAGTATCAATAATGGTCATGAATTGTATTTTCATGTATAGCACACGCACATAAGTTATTGAAAATTAAGTATACTAAGCATGCAGATCCTGACTCTGAATACATGAAGGCTAATGTTTGCAATGCCAAATGGAAAATATTTGTTTAAATGGACCATAATAAATAATAGAAATACTATGTAAAACTATTAAATTGAAGAAGTTTGTTTTCCATAAATGCTAAATCCATTATGGATCTAAATCTACACTTTAGACTAGTTGATACCTGTGAACTGGTCTAGATATAACAATTAGAAATTATTCTGCGATATAATGCCTGGAACTTAGATCTAGTCTAGATCTAGATCTATTCTTCGGTATCAACTCGGTCTAGGATTTATAGCTTATCGTTTATATCTAGATAGACCTGACTTGATTGATAAAGGTGTCTGGTGAAACTGGACTTATTTTGAGTTAAGTATATCGAGGTCAATGATTATAGTAGACAGCTGTATTGTAGTCTAACGTAGTCATATTTGTAAAGATTTAATGTACAAAAAAAAAGTCTCTATCTTCATTAGATACCAAAACACATGTTTAAAGCGCGCTTTGGGGGGGGGGGGGGGGGGGGGGGGGGGGGCGCGAAAAAAAAAGAGAGAAAAAGAAGCGAGAGAAAGAGAGAAAGGAGGTCACGAAAAAAGAGAAAAAGAAAGGGAGAAATGGAGAAAAGGGAGGTCCCGAAAAAAGAGAGAGAGAAAGGAAGGGATGAAGGAAAAGGAGGTCGCGAAAAAGAGAGACCTACTTTCTGGTCAGGAACTCAGTGCAATAACCATGATTCTCAGTCTAGAACAGCCAGATGTTCACACCTGCATGTCAACCTCTTTGAGTTCCCTGCTCATAGACTTACAAGTGCGGGGAGTCGGCCATAGGGACAGAGCGATTTGTTTGATTTCGACCAGATAGCTTACCGCCGGTACCGGACTTCTACAGCAGTGTACGCATCTTCTCACGTTCTAAGAACTATAGAAACGGCCAACGCTCTTGTTAAGGGATCAGAATTTAATTTGATGAAATTAAATAAAATCGAACATACGACCATATGATTGGATATTGCGTTCCCTCTTAGACATCCTCGCCATTGTGTGTCAGAGAGAGAGTGTGTGTGTGTGTGTGTGTGTGAGAGAGAGAGAGAAAGAGATAATGGGAAGATGGGAGAGAGAGAAAAAAGAAAGAAGAAAAAAAGAGAGTAGAGAAAGAAGGAAAGAAAAAAATAAAGAGATAGAGATAGGATAGAGTTAGGAGAAAGAGAGAAATAGAGAGAGAAGGAAATAGAGGGGGCGTGTGTAAGAGAGAAAAAAGTGATAGAGAAATTAGAAAGAGAGAGAGAAGGAAAGGAACTAACGAGAGACAGAGAGACAGAGTGAGATAGAGATGGGAAAGATGGGAGGGAGAGAAAGGACAACATAAAAAATAGAGAGTAGAGAAAGAAGGAGAGAAAAAAATGAAGAGATGGAGACAAGAGAAAGTTCGGAGAATGAGAGAGATAGAAAGAGACTGAAAGGGAGAGGGAGAGAGAGAGAGAGAGAGAGAGAGAGAGAGAGAGAGAGAGAGAGAGAGAGGAGAAAGTGAACATCCTTTCAGAATCTGTTAACAATTTAGTGATTGACACATTTGTTGAGCAGCCAATGGCGGTGGGTGGCGGGATTGAAAAAAAAAAAACGGGGTGCTTGTTGAATGGTCAGGTCAAGTTTACTCCTCAGTGATTAAATACCTACCTACTCTCGCGTAACTAAACAACTGCTGTCCACTAGTGTCCAGCTGTGTAAGAGCAGGCTCTACTTACAGGAGGGGGGTCTGTTCATCGGTTAAAATCTCAATGCAAAACTCTTTGATTTCATGACTGTAGACAAACAGGTGCCGCAAGTCGGCGTGACAAAGTGATGGTGGAAGAATATTTTCTAACGTGGCTCTAGCCTAGTCTATCATTTGTAAAGGTTTACAGGCTTGTGTATGTTTACCCCTTCCCATACCTGATAACACGGATTCTTACACTTTATACGTAACCAAAAGCGGGTGGGTAGGGATGTTAATTAAAGAGAAAGAATTATGTTTCATAGGACGAGCGGGTTCGTAGATGGAGTTGGTTGGTAAGCGGAGACCAGTAGTAATTGGAATACATAGCAGCATTTAAAAAAAAAAGAAAGAAAGAAAGAAAGAAAGGAAAAGAAAAAAACACAATACCTAATGCGATCATTGTGGTTGGCTAACAGATTCTAACTTGGCATATTTTTTGAAAAAGAAATATTTTTAAATGTTTTTTTAATAGGGACTCAATAGAGATTGATCTAATTGAAAGAGGTAGAGAGTTTCAAACTGTAGGGTCAGCTTTGGAAAAGGATCGATCTCCATAATTATGATACTAGATTGGTCCTCGAAGATACATTGCCGTAAATGGTTCTTTACATCTGCAAATTATAAGTTGTCGTTTGTTTAGGTTCATTTTTTTGATAATATGTTAATACTTACACAATCAAGAAGAATGTAACCCTCCAGGCTCTTTGAGTTCAATCAGTTGTTTAAGAAGTAGTCATAGTAAGATGATTGTTACTCTATAAGAGATCTAGTTTCTGCGCTAATTGCCAAGACCAGAGCTAAAACGTTCTTCACCTTATCAGCGACCCTGAACTTCCAGATCCCCCTGGGGTTCTCCCCCCAGTTGTGGACGCTCATCAGAGGATATTCTTTAAAGCCTTTCTTCGAGTAGTCATAGGTCCTTTCTTGCATCAGGCTGGTAACGGTGCCTGTAGCGTACGAATTGCCAAGATAAAACGTTTTAATAATTAATCATTGAATCAACAAAACCAAACCCAAATATATTTCTTCCTCTTTAATTTTCTTTTTTATTTCGTCTCAGAACTAGTCACATAAAGTTAATTTATATGAAGTAAAAACGGTAAATCATTATATTATTTTAAATACTTGTATATATATATATATATATATTGGTTTCGTAATTGGGATCAAGTTCGTGCCACCGAACCTTATAAAAAATTGAACCTTGTTTCTAATGGATTGTTTAACGTTGTTACCAGAATAATTATTACTTGATTATAACGTTTCACATAATCTACCTGACGGGGACTCTATCTCAGCGTAGATGACACCTCGGCGCTCGTAGCTCAGGTCCAGCACTACCTCAATATGCTCCAGGTAGTTGATCTCACTGGCTTGCCCATGGCACCCGTCGGTGGTGAACTTTACTTCGATCAAGTTCCCAGATGTTAAACGGCTTGGAAAGGAAGATTTATGAATAATCATATAAACACAGTTATCCTAATAATAGAGATATTTAGGTGTTATCTTATTAAAGCAGCTGGCAGATCAGCGTCTTCATGTGTCCGACATTGGATGATTGTTTTGTATTCTCGTTCTCTGATCTAACCCTATGCCTCTCTGTCTTTCATATTAATTTTGCCTTTTAATTGCAATATCAATTGCTTGATATAAATCTTTTCTATCATTTTCGGGCGTGTCTGCATCCTAAGCCTGTTTTCACCCGTTCTCATAATGTATGGGTAAGACTGTAAGGGTGAGTGCGGGTGTGTGTGTGTGTGTGGATGGTGTGTATGTGTTTTCCTAGTTCTAATTATAATGTAACTTTGATAATGCCCTTTGATAAACAATATAACCGTGCTTTGATAGCTATGTCTAACTGTGGCGACTTCGGGACGTGCTTCGAGAATCAGATAGTCGGTCTTTGATAACTTAGTGCTAGCTACGTTTTAAAGTCGAGGGCAAGGGAACTACAAAATGCCATCTACATGCTCAGAGAAATAGTTATGTGAAAGGGCACTAGATATTCTTAAATACATACTATCTCTGTTTTATCAGACAAGCCAGATAGTCATGACCGAACCTAAGCATTACCTTGGCACACTAGACTTGTCTGTGAGCTCCACAGTGCAGATGTGCTGTTCTCCCACGGACACCCAGCTTGCAGGATCCGCCGTGTTCACCATAGCGAAGGCATCCATCAGACCAAAGCCAAAAGCTAGATTCACGCAGTACCCTGCACCGTTCTTATACCTGTTCAGACAAGATGAGTGAATTAATTATCTTTAGTTAGAATATTTACTTAGCTTTGAAAAAACTATTGTGATTATTCTTTCTAAACAATTAGAAAATTGTGCAGCTCCGGGAGTGATTACGACATGTCTCTTTTTTAACCAACGTATGCAGTTGCATAATAGACGTAGCCACTCATTACTGAAGTAGTCTAATGACCGTATTCCTAGATTGTTTTTGTTTTGTTGCAAACACTCACTTAAACTTAAATCCTCTTGCACACGAATTTGGAAGGCTATGCCCATCTAACGATATGATGTAGGCATATTATTAAGGTACCGTATTAAACAAATGTTCGTTTTTACAAATATATTTATAGGGTAATATTACCATCCTGCTTCGTCCTTGAGAGGCTCCATCCTGGCCGAGTGGACGGTCAAATGTTGAATATCTCTCCACGTCAGCTCTGGGCTAAGGATAATAGGTATGGGGTGTGCGTTTTAGGGCCGACATATTGCTTAAGTAGCCTACATTGGGTTAAGGAGAAGAAGAATGAACAAACACCTTCTTTATTCTTCAGGAGTCTTTTGAGAGAATTTGCGATACTTTCTTTAAAGAGAGCATTAGAGTGTTTGGTTAACTTGTATTGCAAAAAAAAGTGTGTGTGTGTGTGAGAGAGAGAGAGAGAGAGAGAGAGAGAGAGGATTTGGGGGGGGGGGGGGGAAAAAACAAAAACAGAAGGAAAGGAGAGAGAGAAGAAGGGGGGAGGTGGGGGGGGGGGGGGGGTAATAAGACTACATTAAGAGAAAAATAGGCAAAGGAACAAAGGAGGCGGAAAGAAAGGGTAAATTAGTAGGCCGATATATATTATCTATTGATGAGAGGGGCAGAGTGAGAGAAAGAGAGAGAGAGAGAGAGAGAGAGAGAGAGAGAGACAGACAGACAGACAGACAGACAGACAGACAGACAGACAGACAGACAGACAGACAGGCAGACAGACAGACAGACAGGCAGACAGACAGAGAGATAGAGAAAAATAGAGTTAGAGTTAGAGAGATAATACGTGGATTTTTCGAACTCAGTGATGTCTAACTCGGTAGACTGTGCGGCCTTTGCCCAGCAGTAACGGGCTCTAATCCAGCTCGGCCGCCTTGATTCCAGTGGTTGGATCAGTATCAGTAAATGAAATGATAAATTGAGACACAAGTCCTGGCATTCCCACTTTGTCTCTTTGTGGCAGCACGTATATTATCAGACGTCTGTCTTGTAACCCATCAAACACTAACTCTTTAGCCTAGTGACTGATAATAGACGCCAAGACACCAGCAAATCAAACCTAACGTAAAAATTAATATATAGAGGGGCTAAATGACAAATCTTGAAACACTACACGTGGGTATATTTGAAGTTTAAGGATCAATTAAGACGCAGGGGTAAACTGAAAGCTGTGTGGAAATAATAAATGATAAAATAGTCACCAAAATGAACTAAGCGACAAAAAAATCAACAAAGGTGCTTCGACATAATTGTTATAGATCTAAATGTTTCGGCTTTATTGAGCCTCCGTCAGAATACGTACTTGGCTTCCAGAACGAGCGCAATGATGCCGGCAGCCAGCGGGGCGGCTGCGGAGGTTCCACTGTGGCTTAGGGTGCAGGTGTTGCGCAGATCAGCAGTAATCTGTTGGCAGAGTAGGGTGTTGAGGGTTTAGTTCAGTAAGATTAGCATTTTTGGTGCCACTAATATTATTGTGGTAAAACATTTCCTCGCAGAAAAGGGAAGATGATGCCATTTTAAACACGTGGTTAAAAAAATCCACCAAAGTAAAGAATGGAACTAATTTATTTTGTTTTGATGGTTTTTTATTTGACTAAAATTACCACTTCGCAAATTTGCACTGCAACGCGTACCGGCAGGCTTGGCTGCGCTCTAGGTGTGTGCAGATCACACTTTTTCACTTTAAAAAAATCTATGGGCTCCGAATTTTCTGTAGTTCTTAGAAATCTGCCCAAACTTTGCCTACTTTTTTCTCTCTTTCTTTCTTTCTTTCTTTTTGTTTTATGGTAAAAATATGAAATAAGATCACTCACATGTCAGATAGACAGTGAAAAAAAATGTGTGTTGCTTTTGTTGTTTTTTGTTGTTTTGTTGTCTAGTTGTTGTCGCAGTTGTTGTTGTTGTTGTTGTTGTTGTTGTTGTTGTTGCTGTTGTTGTTGTAGTTGTTGTTGCTACTGCTGATGCATCTATTGTATATGCTTTTGTTTTTAATCCTCACGATTTCAGCGTTTGAAGTGCCAAATAAGTGTGGCTAATAGTATTGTTGTCTTCAGCCCCGTTAGCCGCACGTCTAGATAATGGCCATTCTTTTTTTTTACACTTTCATACGTATATGATGACTCGTATCATTTCTAGTCAGTGAGGAAAACGTTTTAAAAAATCCACAGCAGCCAACTATTCCAGTCTGCATAACGTTTTTCAGTTTTGGAATTCTTTGAAACATAATACAAGCTTTCTCTGCAGATGAGTAGTTTTCTTTAAAGCTAAGGCAGGAATATCTACGAATTCCTGTATGTTCTAAAATAATGAAGAGACAATTCTTTTGGGCGTTTCAATGATAAAAGTGTTGTACGGCAGTTGAAAGTATGTGACTTGTTGCTGCGTTTTTTTTTTAATTACTGGACCATGAAATGGATGTAGCTGACTGACCACTTTGCCCTCGTCCATCGCACCGCTGCTGTACGTTGTGGCTATTGATGATGCGCATTTCTCGGCATACCATGGGCTGTTCCCATTCTGGAGTTGAAGAAAAAGAGTAAGAATTCAATAGTCTGAGGGGAGATTGATTTATATAACGATAGTAGTAGAATATAACGATAGTAGTAGAGGTGAAACAGTGAGTATGGCATCAAGATTGTTAGCATGCCTTAACATGCAATAGAAAAGTCTTCATTTAAATTCATATTATGCAGCTCGTCACCATGCACTCAGAATCAGTTACAAAAGATGTTCGTGTAAGTTTTCTGTATACAACCACAAGATTGGGCTCTTGGAGTATTCACTAAAAGTTAATTTACTTAACGTTACAACACATACACTGCTACATAGCCTACGTGATTCATCCAATGCAAATTGTCAATTATTTATGTGCGATTGCTTGTTTTGTTGTTGTTGTTGTTGTTGTTGTTGTTGTTGTTGTTGTTGTTGTTGTTGTTTTTCTAGCCCCTCACCTGTGTTGCACTGCTGATACCCATAGTGTAGATGCTGCTTGCATATCCGTCAGAGTTGCAGTTGTCCCCTACTCGACCGCCGTTGCCGGATGCCCAGACGAAAATTGAGCCTTTTCCTCCTCGACCCTGGTTGTTTTTAAATCAAGCAAATGCACTTGTAAATCCACGATACAGTACATGTACTGTTGTATTAAACACAGAAAATGTGGAGAGAAAAAAACATATCCCTCCTCTTATTTATAAATTTCATAAGTCGTAATTCTGGCACTCGTGCTGCTCTTCATTTCTCCATTTTATTTATTTCTTCTTATCAATTTTTTCCTCACATTCTTATGATGTCATAGCGCTTTATTTTTAAATGGATGATGCATTGCATCTACGGCTAGTTAATTAATTTTATAAAATTTCACTTTGTTTTAGCAATTGAGAGTCTGTCCATGTTTTGCCTTATCTTCTAAGAGCCCACATAGGCCTAAGGTTCTTGTTATGCATGACTTTGTGTTTCATTTATACCGACATTTTCTCATTGGACGGTTGTATCTGGATTTTACTGGAAAAACCTCGCTTGTTATCCCTGCTAGTGATAAGTTATTATCCTGGGGTATAGCATAATATAAGATCAAAATTAACTCTGTCCTTCTTTAAGCTGAAATAGTGAGACTTATGGCTATTGCAGTCTTGATCCCTTAAATTGTCTATCTTATGTTATCTTGATCAGATTAAAAACACAATGATAAACGCCGAAAATGGAAGCCTTGACGGCTCCAGTCCATGAAATTTCTTCTAAGGATAATTAAATTATTGTTTAAATCAACTTTAAGGACCTGAAACAAAAATTTCATTATATTGCATGAATTATATCACATTAACATGTTTGTTTTGTTTAACGCTTTAGCAACAGTTTGGATCTGTTGTTTTCAAATCTTCATTACAATTAGTATTATAACTTCATTAAACCAGTTGTCCTGCTCCTGTTGATGGTGATCACGACCCTCTGTGCCATGAGAGACAAAGGCTCACCTTAGTGACACCCATCTCAAAAGCTTTCTGCGACAGCTTGCCAGGTTTCTCTGTTGTCTTGCCGTCATCATTCGGGCCCCAGCTAGCAGAGTAAATATCGATATGGTCTCTGTTGAAGGCAAGGGAGAATGCCTCAGCCGAATCCGTCACTCTACCATCCAAGAGACGAATGCCTGCAATTGGATTTTATAGCAAAAAGTCGTAAAAATCTAAAAAAAAATTATAATGAAGTTATATACTTCAAGTGAGGTATCACTCTGAAAAAGACTAATAGGATGTTTTAATCAATCTAAAACAGAAAAAAATGACATAACATAATAAGTCGGTTGAGTTTTTAAAGTTTGTGTGTGTGTGTGTGTGTGTGTAAGTGTGTCTTTGATCTAGACATTGTATTGAATCTATGTATGAAAGATGTTCAGATTATTAACATAATAACAACTATTTACCTCCAACCTTGCTGTCAAAAGCGATCCCGACTCCACAGTTGTTATTGTTGGCCACCATGGCGATCTCCCCGGCACAGCGCGTCCCGTGTCTGTAGAGGGAGGTGTTAGAAAACAAGTATTCAGCTAGTATAGGTAAGTGTTGGGGGAAAATATTCAACTAGTATAGATAAGCGTTGGAAGTAAGTATTGAACTAGTATCGTTAAGTATTGAAAGAAAGTATTGAATGAAGTAAGTGATGGAACAAAGTATTCGGCAAGTATAGAAAGAACGTTTTAACTATTATGCGTAAGTGCTGGAACAAGGTTTTGAAATAGTAAAGGTAAGTGTTAGAAGAAAGTATTCAACTAGGCCCAGATGCTGATCATTTAGCCTATCTATTGAACAAATAAGCGACAGCTGCAGAACCGAGTTCATATTATAAGTGAAACCTACAATAATACACTAAAACGGAAGAGTTTAAAGAAATTATCTTTTTGCACGTAGAGCCGACCACTTGTTTACTTCGTTGCTTTTTTAACTACACGACGTATCGCACGTCCATGGAATATGAGAGCATGTATAATGATGTTGTGCTTTTTAAGATTGAGGCTACACGTGCATTATTTAATCTTAAGAAGAGTGGAAAGATAAAAATGGTTTAAAAAAAAAAAAACAGGGTTATAAGAAATATTAAGACAAGGTAAGTTTTTCAACACAAGTGATTAAATTAACTTACTTGTTCTCGTTGGTAATATCGTATCTGGGGTGAGGATCTGTGTCATTATCATTCACATCAAAACTGGCGTCTGGATCCTATTGATGTACAATAAACAATGTTACTGCCTCCTTATGTGCAGCGTAGTCTAATACATGTACTACAAAAATACGAAAATCGTAAAAATAACATTGTATTTTGGTGCACTGTTGTTGTGACTGAACGATAATGAAAAGGAGTGGTACGATGTGCTGTGGCCAACGCTGAGCTTTGTAACATGTAATAAGTTTTAGTAATCTTTTGGAAAAAGAGTAGAAATGAAAATATTAACTTTGTTTCGATAAAGAGTAGAAATTTCCGCTTTTCATTTTTTTAATCATGTTTGAATTCTATTGAATTCTAAGAATGAGGAAGGAGGAGTGCTTTAGCGTGAGACTTTATGTCTTTTGTCGTAGAATTTTCTTTTTATCATTATTAAAACATTCATTCGCTCTGGTCTTTTTTTTTAATCAAATCTAAAGAAATAAAAATTAGCTTGACAAACTGTTGGCTGTCAAGTCATAATGAGCGAGTGAAATATAAATGGTGTTCTACAAAATGTTTTCCATGTACTGCGTGATAGAACGGTGGCTGGATATGAAACATGCACTCAGTGACTTACACGCCTGGTGGTACTTACATAGTTAGCTGCTATATCTGTGTGGTTCTTCTCAACACCTAAATAGTCAGTGTTAAAAAAAATTGAACTATTAGGTTTTGATTCAAAAATAATTTTTTACTACAAGCAACACATTCAAGATATAAAAAACATATCCCAAAAGGATTAGAATCATTATTAATTGCGTCGTTTTTGAAGGTGCAAAATAACATATTATACAGTTCTATGGAATTTAAAACACTGGTTAAAGTGAAAACGACTTTAAAAATACAAGATTAAATTAAACAAAAGGTTTGGTTGGTTTGTTTGTTGGTTTTTAAATGCCTGTCTTCAGCAACCAGGTTAAGTCGCATACGAGTGTTAGCTAGTGTTTACTGTTTACATGCTACCATGCATAGAAAACGGGGATACCAGGGTCTGCCTAGTGCCTAGTCGCTTTTCATTCACTACAGACTAAAGGTGCATTCACACCGAAGATCAGCGTTCGTGTCGTATGGTTCGTGTACCTATTCACATCAATCGTCTGTCTATTCGTACGTGTTCGTGCGCGCTTTTAGGCCTAACCAACATGGATAGCAAGACTAACAGCGAAAGATTTTATTGTAGTTCAAAGAAAAAATAAGAGGAAGAAAAAGGGGTATCGAATCCAACCGACTTTGGTCATAATCTGCTACCCATAGGAAGGAACAGCCTTATTCTCCATGACACATGAGAATAGTTTTATCATGTGTCATGGAGAATAAGGCTGTTCCTTCCTATCGTCCTCTGTCACATAGAATATAGCTGTACCTTAAAATAGTCACAAGTCATGAGAGTGAGTTTATCATTTTTTAGTCACAAGTCATGAGAGTGAGTTGATCATTTTTTATTGTCATGTTTCATAAAAATATATGGACGCAGCTTACTATTGTAACATGTCATAAGAATAAGGCTGTAGCTTACTATTGTTACGTGTCATAAATCAGGCTTACCGTCGTCAATTATTGTGAGGACGATGTTCTTGCCGGTGATTCCTTTTTTCCAACAATCTCTTACCCTTAAGTCTGGCAAAGAAACCTCACTTCGTTTACCCTGTAGAATGTATGAAAGTTTAAGTTATTGGCATAAGTTCAGCTTAAGTCGAAAATGTTACGTGGCAATTATGTTGCATTATGACATTTCAAGTGTTTGATGTTCAAAAGCCGGATATATTTTAGGGACTAAATCAAAACCAATCATAGTGGGCGCAATTCATTTAAATATCCTTTTTACAGATGATTCAACCGAACAAGGAGAGATTCATAATAAATGTAATGTTACAAAATCAAGCGCATAAATTTTTGACAAACGGATACTTTTTGAACTACTCACATTGGGCGGGTTTAAGTACCACTCTCCGGAAAAATTAGGATCATCTAGGAATCCATCTTTTTTTACTATCTCTCTTGCTACATCACGGTTCCATCTATTTGAGGCACCCCTCTGGTCCACAGAAAGGTATCCTCGCTTCACTCGTAACTTCTCGTGCTGTTGCTCAACGAAACTCACCTACAATCATTAGATTCAGGACGAATTACATTTTAAAATAAAAAATATATTTTAAGTTGTGGCCAAACGGTTGAAATAGCAAAGTAAGAGGTCAAATGATGGGTATACATAGAGAATTAGAAAGAAGAGGGAAAGAGGAATGAATATAT
>RQTK01001190.1:17894-29163 GCA_003991915.1 Elysia chlorotica | reverse complement strand
CGGCTGAGACAGGAGTCATGGTATCCCCGCCCTGTCTCGTGTGTATCAGCACATAAAATTGTCAGACGTCAGTCTTGGGATCCGTCCACTCTCTCTCTCTCTCTCTCTCTCTCTCTCTCTCTCTCTCTCTCTCTCTCTCTCTCTCTCTCTCTCTCTCTCTCTCTCTCATTCTCTCTATAATTTATATCGCAACTCGCTATCTCTATGCCCCTCTTTTACACACACAAAACTCTCTTTTATCCTCTCCCTATGTATTTTTGTCTTTGCTTTTCTTATTCTATGTCTCTTACTTTTCTCTATCTATCTATATATCTATCTTTTTATCTATCTATCTATCTATCTATCTATCTATCTATCTATCTATCTATCTATCTATCTATCTATCTATCTATCTATCTATCTATCTATCTTCCTATCTATCTATCCACCTATCTGCCTACCTATGTATCTATTTATCTAGGTATTTATATACCTAATTATCTATCTGCATACATAAAATAGATTCTTGCCGGCGAACATAAAAAGCCGACCTGAGATAGCACCATTCATTTTGAGGCAAGGACCAGGTGTCAGTACCCAATATATGAATTTTATCCATTGCACCTACCTATCGATTTATCTGTCTACTTTTCTACCTGTATATAAAATACATAATTATATATCCAACATCCATCTACAGTGTAGGCCTAGCTATCTACCAACCGTGCTCCAACTGTAATCACTATCTCGAATTGGAGCTTGCATTGCCCGTCGTTATATTACTCGAATAAAAACTAAAAGGTCTCAACCCAGCAGGTGATGATTATTCTAAATGGGATCTGGAATATTGAGTAGTTAGTTGTTCACAATAAAATGATGTAATTAGGAATTATTGATGATTCAAAACTTTTTCTTGTTTCTTTGCACCCCTCTCTCTCTCTCTCTCTCTCTCTCACTCTCTCTCTTAACTCTTCACTTTATGAATGTATAAGTATGATGATCCTAGCGCTTGGTAAAATATACCATGGAGTGGGGGTGCTTTTATGGAATAATAAGCCTCATCTCTCAGGGAGCTCTCTCTCCCTCGCTCTATAGAGAAACCATTGCAACCACCACCACCACAATTATTTTATTTATCATCAGAATTTAACAAGAAACAATAATTTTTTATTATTATTATTTTTTTTTTTTTGCATAACTATGTTGTGTAAGGGAAATAACCTTTACTCAAGTTGTTTCATCAAATAAACGCAATTGATTACCCTGGTGCATGTATCATTTTCATCTGTAAGTTTGCAAATTTCATCTTGTTTTAGGCACTACCCATTACTATTACCTTGCGTGAAGCTAAGTCTCGGTTTGTTTGTTTGTTTGTTTGTTTGTTTTTTGTTTGTTTGTTTGTTTTTGTCGTTTTTTGTTCTTCATGTTGGTGTGGGTGATTGATAACTAAAATTAATCAAGACCAAAAGGGACCTAATTTATTCCAAAAATGTAACAAATCTAGCCAGAGTCGATGCTTGCATGATTGATGTCTAAAATTAATATCAAATTCAGAAAGGGACTGTGATATCACCACAGAAGCATTTCTCTTTTTTTTAATAGTCGTTTATTAACGAAACACATGTAGCTGTGACAACTTTAAAGAGAGGCTTTCTTAAAACAGAAACATGAAACGATTTGAATATTTGGATTGACTTCTTTCATTAACTAACCTTCATTGATTCCACCACGCCCCCCCCCCCTCTCTCTCTCTCTCTCTCTCTCTCTCTCTCTCTCTCTCTCTCTCTCTCTCTCTCTTGATATCGATTTACCTATCCATCTGCCTATGTAATACATTCTTAATCTGTTTTACCTTTGAATAATGTTTTCTCTTTTTTTCTGCAAAGTGCAATTCTGTTTTTCCCTTAAACATTGTGATGAGAGTGCGTCTTTGTAGGTGATGGGTTTTATACAGTGTGTTTCCAATCTACCTTTACTTATTACTTAAGTGTACGTGGCTTCGATTTTGAAAATGTTTGATCTTAGGAAGACAAGTTTTCAAAACATGCAAGCATCCCCGCCAAAACATGTCAAGCAGATTACCACTGGTGATACTCTTTTGGCATGTATCGTTATTTTTTGTTTCAAAGCATTGTTAACAGATTCCTTTGCAAAATAGTGTCAGGGAAAACCCATTATTATTGGGGTTTTTCTCTTGTTTTTTTTTTGTTTTTTTGTTTTGTTTTGTTTTTGACGTTCCTGTTTTTAGTTTTTGTTTTTGTTTTGTTTTGTTGTGGGTTTTTTTTTCACTTTTTTGTCATGGGATGATCCATTAGATTGTTTGAAAACTATGATAGGATCTATCGTTAAGTAACATTTACTTTGTGACGTGGCCTTTTATCTGAAACGACAACAGAATGTGTACTGCATCACGCAATGATTAATTAGGTGGTTGTGAAGCAATTTCAGATCCATACCGACATGTTAGCTCGACATGCACTCCTGAACTTTCTGCATTGACAGAATATTGAGGAAAATACGTGTGGATAAATTGTTATGCAGTCCGCATTCGAGATGTTCATGACAAGAAAGTCGTTGATGCTGTCAAAACATTAGTTCTTGTTTTATCTGAAGTTGACAAGTTATACTGTAGTGGAGTCGTGGGATTTTCTTTTTTTTATTTTTTTTTTAATTTGATAGACATTAATTTTATCATATGGGTTGAGTCATAGGCCTACTCTTATCATCATAATTTCAGGGGTCTTGCTTACTCCAATCAAGATAATGTTTGGATTGTTCGAATGTAACCGTGAATCCAACCACGAGAAAAACTTAAGCTCTGGCTTTGTATACAAAACCTGAAGTGCAGAATGTCGATTATTTCCATTCATATCTCTTTAGGGATATAGTGGATATTTCACAACATTCAACGAAATTGAGTCTGAGTCAAACATTGCCAAGGTCTGTTTCTAAATGAGGAAAAGAAACAAAACACAATCGCACATTCACCCCATGCATAGTTTTTAAACATTCCGTAACGTAACTAAGAATGCTAGAAACTAATAAAAATTCGAAAGATTAGTTGATACTTTATATCAGTGAAATGTTTTAAAGTATCATAGAAATTATTATCCATGTCGGTGAATGTTTCCTGTAAAATCTTGATAAGAATTGATTATTAAAATTTGTATCTCTGTAAACTCAAATCTTGACGCCGTAGTGATCTAGAATGGAAGAGTCTGGTGCGGTGTGTTCTAATTAAATGTATGTGTGAGGCCACGTCGCAGAATTAAAGAAGAAATTTGAAAAAACGCATTAATGTTGTTTGTTTGTTTTTTGGGGGGGTTTGTTGTTGTTGGAAGGAAAAAAAACATTGGAAATTCGTGAGAAGTAATCATCAGTCCTAAAAAAATCTCCTCAATCATCTGGTAAAAAAAGTAGAATATTCTTAATAACATTCCTTTATTTTTTAATTAGGAGTGTGAATTCACTAAAAGTGCTTAAACGTAGGTAGAGGCCATGTACTCTAAGGATCAACTGATCAAGCAACAGAATTTGGTAATACTATTCGTTGCAACTTGTCAACCCGATTGTAATGCTTCTTTATCGCTGGTCTACATTCGGACTTTGTAATTATGTTTTTTCCTACATGTACTGGGACCATTTTTTTTATGTATGCTGCATAGATTTGGCTTAAAACAAACAAACAAATGTAAAACGATCGTCTTGAAAAACAACTCGAATAAAAAATACGTATCAATATTTTAAAAATACTTTACAAATACGTATCAATATTTTGTAAATACTTTACAAATACTTACACCATTTTTTGTTTTCCGAGCAGAATACAATGTGCCATACATCACAAGTAGACTTGGTCCAACACAAGACACCTCAGCACAGAACATGAGTTCGCAGTGACCTCTGAGCAACGTTGTTGGAAATGAGAAGAAAAACAGTCATCGTTAAAGTTAAACCTTAAGCTTTGACTGGTTATCGACCTCAATGTTTTCCACAAAAAAAAAAACTCATTTACAGAGAAAATAGATTAGAAGGGTAGTCACATCAAACCTAGCTCTAACTTGAGACCATCAGACTAGACAAATAGACAAAGGAAAGTTCAGACTGGTGACATGGACCCCTTCTATTCGGCACCCATTCGTCTAAAGCTCGGCCATTCTGTCACCCTCTGCAGAGACATAGGAATCGGCGACAGACTGACAGTTAAACCTCAGAAAGCTAAAAAAAAACACAAAAAAAACTAAAAAATAAAATAAAAAAGGATTTAAAAAAAAACAGAAAAGAGGATGACCCACTGACGTAGGCCTAAGTACTTAGATCTTAAAGTAACATGATAAAAAAAAAAGTATAGGGCTAGTATATTTAAATGAATAAATTCATAATGTGTTCAAGATGAACTACAATAAAAGGTATGTTATTCAACTGTGGAAGGGAGGCGCGTCGCAGTTTAATGACAATTGAACAAGAATTCATGATTTGAAATTATAGAAAGAAAAACGAAAAAAAACACCATAGTGATTCATGAATGCTAATGATAACATGTTCATAATCTTGTTCATTTTCATCTACGTGCTTGGAGGCAATAATGTAAACATAAAAAGAGTGTTGTTTTGTTCCTACTGACACTATGATGACTTTTTATCAGCACATTTACGTTGGTTATTGTTTTTGTATCATTTCTAAGTAAGAGATATTCCTTTAAATATTGATTTTTTTCTGGTTATCAATTACAATTTATTAAAAATATAAATCAATGCGTATTTATTATTATTATTATTATAATTATTATTATTATTATTATTATTATTATTATTATTATTATTATTATTATTATTATTATTATTATTATTATTATTATTATTATTATTATTATTATCATTATTATGATTAATATTAATATTATTTAAGCTATAATGTTCTGCATATTAACTCATTGGTAAAACATTTATACTATGTCGAATTTATATACATATTGAATAGAAATCCATAGAACCTACGTGTGTAAGAAATAATAGAATATTTTAATAGTTCATTTGATAATCTTTTAGAATGTCCGATTTAAAAGGCACCTTAGACTGGGTCTTTTGTAGTTTTCAAGGATTGTGAATATTGGTGAAAACGTATTGTCTAATAATATTAAATGGACTTGATAAGAAATTATATATTGACATAATTGTTATGGACGTCTCTTCTTCAAGGTGACAATTTCCGGGTCTTTCTATCTGGTTTGCGATTGCGTATGCGGTTATAAAGCGACGCAAACGCAAGGGTAAACCACATGGAAAGATGCGCGTTTTATCCACTAATTTGCAAAACAAGAGGAACGGTTGTAAAAGAATATTATGACAAATGTAAGAAGTTACAGATCGTCGTGATACTAAGAACAATGATTGAAATGCAGTAGTGATATTGATTAAGGATGATGATGATGATGATGATGATGATGATGATGATGATGATGATGATGATGATGATGATGATGATGATGATGATGATGATGATGATGATGATGATGATGATGATGATGATGATGATGATGATGATGATGATGATGATGATGATGATGATGATGATGATAGTGGTGATGGTAATGGTAGTGGTTGTGGTTGGTGGTGGTGGTAGGTAGGTGGTTATAACTGTGATGGCACCAGTAAGGAGGAACTATATTATGTTCAAACAATAATTAACTGTGACACGGATGGAGTGAGCTCTCGTGTTGTTGATTTGCTGTTGCGCATACTGCGATTCATACGTATATTTCAACGGCAAACCACAAGAAGAGAAGCTGTAATATCGACGTGTCAACTTTTATGCTGGTCTAGATTCGGAATTTTACCAAGCATTACTCGAAATACACGACATCTCAGACAAAAGCGTTAGACACAGATGCAGATAAACTCAAAGACTGTGTGTTGATAGACGGTAATCGAAAACGCATGCTGTTTTTAAACAATCAAAGTCTTTTAGTGGTGATTTAATGCTTTCTGTCAACAAATCTTTAGATGTAGGCTTACTATATTTCAACACAAAAGACTTTTATATTTTTATAGGCTTTAATTGGATAAGAAAAGGCGAGTATGAATATTTCTTTATTTAATTTTAAATTTAGTCAGTCTATATGAAAACATTACAAAATTAAAAACAGAAATAGAAACTGACATACTTAATTTACTTTGTTTCAGCATGTATCGTTTTAAACATATCAGACTAAGGGTATTAAAAAAACAAGCCATTTCTTCCTTATTTATTATATATATATAATACATTATGCGGTAGAGCACTGGATGAGCATTTAGATAATATTATCATAGGCTGAGGACTATAGGGTTTGTTTGGGGCAGAACTAACAAGACATGTAACTATCTTGACAGAAACTTGGTAAACTTGGGTAAAGTTTTAGATTCTAATAAACCTAAAGGCATGGGAGGCGTGGGACCTAGAAAAAAATTTCTCTCGTTTTTCAGAGTGATAAATCGGTAAATATTTGAAGAGTTGGCTGGAGACAATAATTGAAATGATAATCCACGCAGCATAATTATTACACGTATGTTCAAATCGGTCTAAGTCTACAAAGCAATAAGAATGGATTATTAAAGCATCCAGTATTATATCAGTTCATGCATGTCAGTTATAAAGGGCTTGCATTATACTACAAAAATTAATGATCATGAAGCATTAATGTTTAAGTTAAGTATGCAGGGCAGCCTTGAAGCCGTGGATTATGATTTAAAGATATCACATAAAAAAAGCTTGGCCTAAATGTATTTTAAACTTCTTAAGAGAAGTTTAGAAACAGTTAAAAAGTAGCATATACAAATTATGATTTAAGAAGTCTATGATTTGAAAGAGTAAATGTGTAGAGTATTTACTAAAATGTTTTTATGGCATAGGCCTACTGTGTTAGTGAGATAATAAAATATGACATTTTTCTTCCAAATCCAAGTTCTTATTTTAACGCCGACTTATTCCTGGATGAAATAAGGGTTCACACCACATAATCATGATGATGCCGTGCAGAATCTAGACGTCAACCAATATTCACTTTCGTTGGATTTTTGTCATTTTTATGCTTGATTTAAATAAATATAAATCTAGATCGATAGATATCGCCAATTTTGCTGTAGTATTATGCTCAACTTTTTACTAACATAATAATGCTCATTTAGAATAAATGTATGTGATCAGAGATGAGGTCTACTCTCTCTAGAATGGGTTTAGAACTGATATTACATTCAAGAATGTGTATTGTGATAAGAGGATCTAATAATGATACGGGCGTCTCGTCCCGTGTAATGCCTCCAACAGTCCCAGTCGTCTGGTGTTGGAAGTTGGAACACGACAAGCACAGAAAAGCACAGATTTGTATAGAGCGTTACCACTGTCCTATTTTATAGCTTCAAGAGCCGCACTGATTAACCAATTAGACACAATGTTGTTCTTAGCTTGGTGACTCTCCGACAGCCGCTTAAATGATAGACCAAGCGCTTGACGAGTTTGTTCTAACCGCCCTTTTGCCTTCCCCCCACCCCCACCCCTTTTTTTTTTTCAATCACACTTTTAGAGTTTATACACGTTATCTTAATGGATCAAGTGAAAGTAAGCACGGTGGAATTTTTTGTAAGAATCAGCGTTTTACTCTGGATTGAAATGTCTACCATTCGAAAGGAATGTAAACCACGGCAAACAAAACCATGCGCATAATAATGTGTGCTACGGCTCTATGAACTGTATTATTAGTCGACTCTTGTACTCAAAAAGAATTCGACAAGAGTGATTGCAAACTAACATTTAATGTCGTTTGTTAGTATAGTAGAAGAATAGGTGCAAATTAATAACAATAGTGAACATAACACTTTTGATAATCCAATCAGAATTGTATCTATTTTATTTCTAATGTTTGACCAAATAATTATGTATTATTTGGGCTATCTTTAAAAAAAAATAACTACATGAATGATATGATAGTTCAGATCAAGAGGACTCAAGGGGATAGTGTATGATCATTGTTTACCTCTTGTTCCTAGAAAATACTATCACACTGAAGATGTTGCTACTTATATAGATTACTATGAGGAGGAAGAAAATGAGGTTCATAATAATAATCACATCATTGACAATATCGACATTCTTAATTACATTTATTATCCTTATCATACGATTTTGAGGGTCAAGATGATGATAATAATGATGAGGAGAAGGATGAGTATGATACTGCTTCTGATGATGATGATGATGATGATGATGATGATGATGATGATGATGATGATGATGATGATGATGATGATGATGATGATGATGATGATGATGATGATGATGATGATGATGATGATGATGATGATGATGATGATGGAAGACGAAAAAGAAGAGGAGGACGGGGATGAGGAGGACGGTCATAGTTATTGTTGTAGTGTTCTTTTCGCGAAATGTTGATTTATCAGATAAAGAAATGTGCTTATACTTACAATGAATTTTGTTTGATGGATAACCGCTTCTATCCGGTCTGTAAAATGTAAAGAAATGTCTCATTTGCCGACCCCTTCACCTATAAAAGAAAAAAGGCAAAAAAACAAAAACAAAAAACACACACTAAAATGTGGAGGTGAAATCCCGTTATATGTATACTAGGACAGGACTAGTGGTTGTCTTAACAGCGACGTCACTGCCCAAGGACTGCCATCGGTGCCCATTTAATCGACGAGTACAAGGTACAATTTTTTTTTTAATAATTTATTTTCATCTTCCCATAGATCTAGATTTTCCGAAAAGTCCTTTACGGAAATCGAACAAAATTGCATTTTGGGCGCTTTTTCTTGTTGAACTTGGCCCATATCTTCAAGCGGAGTTTAGTAAGCATTGGTGAATTAATCTCATCTCCTACTGGGAGGATGTACATGTTTCTTTTAAGTGAATTTTTGTGCTCTTTGAGGCCAGTGTTCACTGCTTACATAATGGGGTTCTGCTGCTACGTTTGTCGTTGTCTCAAGAAAACAATTATGATGGGGCTATCATTAGGCTACAAACACTTCACTTAAGCCACAGAGACATGATTAACGATAACTTTGTTCTGTTAAGGACATCGATTCGAATCCCACCCAACCACCGTGATTTGATCACTGCCTTCAATCCCCTCCATCAATCCTAAATTTCCCATTGCCCCAGTGTTCCTCTATTTATTCAATAGTTTTGCTTGCAGATGGGAAACGCAGTGCGAAGTTGCCAAATAAACCTATTACTGGACTTGATGAAAGATTCGCTATTGGTAGAGCATGTTTAGAATATTATTTCACCTGGAGTTGTTAAAACAAGGTACAACAAAATGGTGGCCATCGTGTTTTCGGATCCTAGTCCTGCCGAGGTGAGAGACTATAGGTTTTATGGTGCTAATGCGTTTTGTTAACAATTTTGCTGCTGCATGGTATGCTGGGCCTGTCACTTATGAAAACTTGTTCTCAGTAATCTGCAAACCAAGTGTTGACAGTGGTTTTGAATAATGGCATGATTTATGTGTATTGGAACTTAAAACAAATAGTATGTATGTAGATCTTTAGCTAGAGTTTGAAGTGACAATAGTGAAAGTGTTAAATCAGCCAACGAGGTGTGTTTATTACATGTATCTTGACATTCCTAGCGTGTATGTACGTGGCTGGTTCTTTTTTTTTTAATCAACGTTGTTGTTTTGTTTTGTTTTTTTTTACTCTGGCCACTCCGTACAGAACCAAGCCTTCATCTAAGATCCTCGCCATTCCTCTCCATAGTTTTCACGTGCATCGTACCATTGAATTCCGAGTCATAAGATTACTCTGAAATGGAGACATACACGCGATATCTAAATTTCTATGCATATGTTTCATTTGCCTCGGAAATAAGGATGTCTAGCAATAAACCAGCTCACAATTTTAATTATCTCTTGTTCCAAATGTTAAATGATGGGTCCATTATTTTGTCTGCATAATCTCTGATGCAAATTGTTGAAACCTATCGCATGTTGAATTGCGAATCCGGTGTTAGAAAAATTGGCAAAGAAGCAAAGAAGCATTCAACACTAGATCAATTCCTTGCTTCTAATTATTCGAAGCTGGCCCTCACTCTGACACTTGGCAGATGCTCAAAGATTGTCAAATTAATTGCCTCGTGCACGTTGCGATCATGTACTGGATTCCTTTTGTCTTTGTGAAAAAAACCTTTATCTTTATTACCGGTACATTTCATTTTCCACTATTTTGTTTTTAGAGATGAAAAAAAATCATATTAGCTGTGACGTGTCGTGTTGTCTGAACGTGGAGGGATTCGAGTCAAGCTTCCCATAGATGGCCCAACTTCAGCACAGGCGTCTAACACAAAGGGTTGAACATTTAACCTACGGATGTTTTGACAATGGCAACTCTGTTTGGACAACCAGATTTGCAATACTGTGCTCTCTTCCACCTCTCTCTCTCTCTCTATCTCTCTCTCTCTCTCTCTCTCTCTCTCTCTCTCTCTCTCTCTCTCTCTCTCTCTCTCTCTCCCTCTCTCTGCCTTTTTTTTCTTTCTCTCTTTTTTTTCTTTCCATTTTTCCTCCTTTTGCTCTGTCTGACATTCTCTCTCCATCCCTCTCCCTCCCTTTCTCTCTACCCCCCTCTTTCCATTCTTTTTATCTACACAATTATCCTTTATCACTCTTGATCTTTCTCTCGAGCTCCGATCACTCCCATACACTATTCAGCTCTCTCTCTCTCTCTCTCTCTCTCTCTCTCTCTCTCTCTCTCTCTCTATCTGTCTCTCTCTCCCTTTCTCTGTATCTTTATTTCCCTCTTTCATCTTTTTAACTACTTAATCTTTCGTCTAATATATCTAGTCTATCTGTCTATCTGTTTCTCTCTATCTCTCTCACTCTCTGTCTCTCTACCTCTCTCTCTCTGTATCTTTTTTACCTTTCTCTGTCTCTGTCTGCCTGTTTTTTTATCTCCTCATCTCTATCTCTCTATCTTATTATACCTCTCTCATTCTACGTTTTTCTTTCTTTTGAATGTATCTTCATTTTTAACGTGTATGCCTTTATCTGTCCATATTTTTACATTTGTCTTCTAACAAAACGGTTCTCGGATAATATTTCATTATACCGTATTCTCTTCCTCCATTTCACTCACTGTTTTCCACCCTCACTTTCATCTTTGTCTCTTTTCCACTCTCTCTCTCTCTCTCTCTCTCTCTCTCTCTCTCTCTTTCTCTCTCTCTCTCTCTCTCTCTTCTTTTCTCTCCTCTCTCTCTCTCTCTCTCTCTCTCTCTCTCTCTCTTTCTCTCTCTCTCTCTC